>JAAOIU010154375.1:0-18081 GCA_018107765.1 Hypogeococcus pungens | reverse complement strand
AAATTTTATTTTCAGAAAATGAAGTACATTTATTTACTGTTGCAATCGGAGTTCCTTAAACGTCTCTGCCTTAATATGAATCCGTCCCTTTGCATGAATCGTATCCGTAAAGATGATTTGTTCAATTTTGTGGAAATTGTCAGCTCAAATTGTGATCGACTACATTCGCAGATTAAAAACGTATTTCACATGTTTTATACTCTGGAGAAACCGAAGGAACCTAAAACCACTCCTAACGCTGACTGGGTTTATAAAGAAGCATACGTTAAAATTTGCAGCGTTTCTCATAATTTACAAACTACGTTAAAAAGAAGTCGTCACATCGAAGAGTATTTAGAAAACACTAGACTGCAAAACAGTGATCACGATGATGTGATTTCAAATCTCGATACCCTGGCTGAAGAATTACTGCAAAATTACCAGAGTTCGAAGTCTGTGATTGATGATTTTATTGGCTACGTACTGCGTCAAAAACCGAAACCTTCGAGTGACGATTTCAGTCTTATTGTTCCTAAAAGTGAAGAAACAGACACCGCTGAAAAAATTTCTATACCTGTAGGCAAATCTGATTTTCGTCCACCATGTTCCGATGAAATATTTATCGGTGTTTCAACTGAAGAGAAAAAAACCGTTGAGGAAAATCCCGACGATGATGTTATTGTTACGAAAAAATGTTCGAAATTATTAATCAGCGAGCTGAAACTCGCGTTGAAGGACAAAGCTCAAGAATGGAAAGAAAGAGAACGCGTCGCCTTACAAAACAAAAATTTGGTCGACGAAAACGAAGTTGAATTAGACGATGAAGATGCATCTAGCTGTGATGATCTAGATCACTTGATGACGAATAAGAAAAGAGTACAAGGATGTGGATCTGAAAGCAGCGAAGATGAATCTGACTTCGATAGCAGACCACCCATCTGCGCATTCCCAACAGGAACCACATTCGCCGAAAAAATTGCATTGGTTTCGTCCAAGTGGGGTTTAAAATCTGAAGAATTTATGGGTGACAGCGACGTTGACGAAATGGAAAGCTGACGAGCCTTCGAAAGAGCATTATTTTTGCTTGTGTGATATTAATAAATTGTTCTTTGTTGAATTTGTTTATTTTTGGTAACTCGGCTATTTATACAAAATTACTACTTTTTTTCTTTTTCGTTTAAATTGATGAAGCCCTTCTCTTTAATAATTTCGTTTAGATCTTTGAGAGAGTATTCGGCGGATCCACGAGGTAAAGGTTTTGGTTGAGTAGGATCAGGCTTCCAGGCGATTAAATTAATCAATTGAAAAGTCGCTGGTATTTTTCCAGGCTCTCCGTACATGTTTTCGTAAATTGCAGCAGCTGCTAACAACGTATCTTTGGACAGGTGACTACATCGATTGATGGCAGCGTTATTTTCTCCCATTGCTGAAAGTTTTTTAAAAAAATGCAACAGAACAAATCATCGATGAGACGTGGCAATCGAGCAAAGCAACGACAAAACTACCTTGTAAGTCCCACATTAATTCGAACATGGATGGGTAACCAACTTGTAATTCATCCGTATCAATAGTAAGTAAAGTGTATCCAGCCGCTGTTAATAAACTTCCTACATCACGTACAGCTGCAAAGGGCGAAATATGAAGGGAAATTCCACCACAACGTTCCAACTCAGCCAGCTGTAAAGATGACCTGTAAAGGATATCACTATTAGTTTGTTCATAATCATATTTCGTGCCACATCGAGAAGTATAATTCTCACCTCATTTCATACAGAGTTCCTGCGCCAAATAAAGATCCGATCAAAACACCGTCATTTTTCAGGCACTTGAGAATTTGAGAAAACGTTCCCGGTAAATTGTTTACCCAATGTAATGACAGGCAAGATAAAAAAACATCAACAGAGTTGGGTTCAAATGGCAAGTTCTCCTCATCGACGATCAGTTTAGTACATTTTACTCCTTTGGGTTCTTCACATTGGTCTAATATCAATGAAGATGAATCACATAAAATTAGCTCATCGGTCATATCAGAGTCTATGTATTTACTCACATATCCACGACCACAATTGAGATCAACGATTTTTTTATACGTTCTTTTAATATCAATCAAGTTGTCGTATATTCTCGATCCTACTTCTTCTTTCAAGTAGTCGGCGAGCTTGCTCTCAGGATGTACGATACCTCGTTCTCTTTGTAATTTTTTCACCGTTCTATCGAAAACGTACATTGGAGAGTTGGTGTTCTTAGACATGTAGCAATACTGATTTTTATACAAATTGTAGCATTTCTTGAAGACTGGATTTTTACGTAGCATGGTTTATGAATTCTCAATCAACATAATGTAAAATAGCAAGGACACATCAAACTCACGAATCGCGGCAGGTGTATTTACTTTTGAAGAGATTTAGAAAATACATATCTGAATTGAAAAATGATAGTAAAAGTGAAGTGAATAAGTGAAACAGCAGTGAAACACCGAATTTGTATTTCAATTTCAAAAAAAATCAAAAACACACACGATTTCTGATAAGCGGTGGGAACGGGAGGGAACCGGAAAAATTTAGCGCCATCTTTCGAGCACTTGTTCAATCAATTCGTAAATAAAAACAACATCAATTCCTGATAAGAAATGAAATCTAATTTTTCCAATCAAATTATCAAAACTTGTTTAATTATGCGTGCAGTCTTATATAATCTCACACCTAATGTACCTGCATATTACTGAACCTCCGTGCTGTGTTTTTCGTTAACGTCGTCAACCATTCATAAACCATTTTAGTTTTTGATCAGAATGGCGTCTGTAAAAATTCCTGAACAAAAAGTTATACTATGTGGTGAATATGGCGTTGGAAAAAGTTCTTTGTTTCGAAGATTCGCATTCAATTTGTTCATCCCATCTTCGGAGAAACAATCAACACTCGGCTTGGATCATTTTAACAAAGAATACAACGTCGGTGACAAATCGATCAAGGTAAGCAGTTGGCATTTTCCACATTACGTATTGTACATACCTCAGTCTATTGAATTACTTTACGTGATTCTTATTTGCAGCTGCAACTATGGGACACTGGTGGTATGGAAAGAGTTGCTTCCATAACGTCGAGTTATTATAAATTCGCCGAAGCAGCAATTCTTGTATTTTCTTTAGATAACGCAACTTCATTTCATGTCCTTTCTCAACATTTGTTGGATGTCGTCACGTACGCTGAAAATGCAAAGATTTTTCTATGCGGTAATAAACAAGATTTGGAAGGATCAATGCCTCAAGTAACGCCTGCCGATCTGGAGTCATTTTCGTGAGTGTCGAGTTTTTTACCCTGTACAACAATACATCAACGTGTTTTTGATCGATTTTATTTCTTTAGCGAACAGTGCCATAATTTGATTAGTGCCACGTATAAAACTTCTTGTAAAACTGGAGCCGGCGTTGAAGAAATGTTCACCGATATAGCCCAGCATTTGGTGCAGTCGAACAGATCGCGATTGGAATTGCAGCATTTTAACAGAGATTCGTTTAAAATTCATAAAACTAACGATGAGCCATCGGATGATTCTTGTTCGTGTTGACGTGAAAAGTTACCGAGAAGTGTATTTCTGTTTCGTTACCCCAGCAAGAAATAATCACTCGTTCGAGATCTACCGGCTCTAATAGAATAATAATTATTGTGTTCTTGAATTTCAATCTTTATATTAGAACGGTTGTGTTTGTAGACACTGTTAGGCACAACTTCGGAGTTAGTGAATTCAATATTTTTGTGGACATTTATTATNTATCAAATTTTTTAGATATTTTTTTTTTTTTTTTTATAATGAAAACGTCTCAATGAAAACTTACTTTTCATTTACTTTTCCTTTAATTTTCACTTTCAAATTATTTTATTGCCAATCAACGATCAAATACAATATGAAGTTTTATTGCAAATATTTCATAAATTGAATAAATTCTGAGCTAAATAAAAATCAAGTCGCCTTCGTCAGTCGATAAATTCAGTTGAAATTTTGTGAACTTTGAGATATCATTAGTAAAGACATTTTTGTTTCATTTTCCAGTTTATATGTTGTGATTATTTTACCATCGAAATTATTTCGTTCGATTTTCTATATTTTCTTGAGTACTTTCTCATTCTTGAATTTATTTTACTTATTTATTGCATTTACGCGTATAATTTTCCTTGTTATTTTGACATGCTTCTATTAACATTAAATTGAATTACTGATTTTCCATGTTCGTGTATTACTTCATGCTAGAATCTCAAAGAATTTTACTATCCTGTGTTAACCTGTAAAATTTTCACACACAGAATTTCTAATGTTTTTGCTTTTGATTGTTTTATTCCTTCGAAGTGAAGTTTTTCAAATTTTTATGAATTATGCAGTCCTCGAAATGCCATTGATAATTGATGCATGAACGATACCTTAACAAAATGTCAAAGAAATGAAGTCCAACCTAAGAACCCAACCTACACACAATACTCATGAAACTCACTAACTCAGTCGTCAGTCATCGTATTTTAAACTACAATTGATAAATTACGGTAGGTGATCGTTTGACTGTTGACCGTCGACATTCTACACGTTCTTTTAAAAATGTTGTGTGCTTTGAAAAAATTCAAAAAGTGGTGCTTTTGTTTTGTTACGTTTCGGTTTCATTTCTGATTCGAACGAGAACGAACGAACGAGATTGCTTTTCTTTTGCATAATGCAACGTCAGCAACAGTAGCATTGCTTATCAATAAATTCGTTTATGAGTTACGTCATCTTCAAGTGCTTCTTAATTATTTGTGAATTACTCGATTAAAAATCTGATTAAATTATTTTACATTTCTATTAATAGATCATTCGGTTTCTCATATATGTTAGTTTGAATTTATTTTGTTCGCTAATTTTTTTGCTTTCACACATTTTATATCAACCTAAGCTACACTTTGGTGTTTTTCCCTCATTTGACTGAACAAAATCGGCTATAATTATTTAAGAAACACTGCTTACTAGTTAGACGTACGTACTTGATACAATGAAACATTGCTTAATATCTAACAGTACAGTACATAATCTTGGCACTGTCTGGTTCTGGTTGCAGGAGTGCGGGCCAACTTGTTGTCGAACGTCAAGGCAACTTCCTAGTCTTTTCCTCTGATATTGGTTATCTTTTAGAAAATTACCTATTTGAAGTACTTAATATTTTTAATTTTAAGTTATTAAAATTTCAAAATGTCCCTTTACAAATATATCGGAACGGTGCACAAACTTTCAATGCAGAAACACATGAACAGAATAGGTAAGTTTTACTATTTATTCGTTAATGTAATGATAAAGTCATTACTCTTCGGCGTCTATTAAACTTGTTCAAAGTCAACATTACTACCCAAGTTCTATCATGAGACAAATGTTCATAAAACGAGCATCTTCCAATGACATGACATTTCTGGATTACTTTCGTAACACACGATTAATGTGATAGTTTAAATGAGCATTTTTGATTTTTCAATATTTTAGGGCGAACGGTTTGGAGGAGTTTTCAGAGCGATGTCCAGAACAAACACTTTAAACCTAAAGTTGTTCAAAATATTATGGTCCTGACTTTTGACACTCCAAATGCTAAAGTATGAAAATATTTATTACGTACCTGATTCTTTTGTTAGAGATTAAATTACGTCATCGATTTTTACCAGGTAAATTCTTTAAATCAAGAAGTAATGGACGAAGTAGTGACCATGCTACGAAAAGTCCAAAGCGATCCTAACATCAAAGGAGCCGTGCTTATTTCTGGCAAACCAGGATGTTTTATCGCCGGAGCTGATATTTCCATGTTGGAAAAATTTAAAACAGTCGAAGAAGTACAACAGGTTTCCAAAGATGGTCAAGAAGTACTGTTCAATATAGAAAATTCCACTAAACCTATCGTAGCTGCTATTCAAGGCTCGTGTCTGGGCGGTGGTTTAGAAGTGAGAATAATTTTCCATCGTTACTTTTTGAACATTCGTTTACCGTTTCCACTATTCGATTGAATTTTTCTAGGTAGCAATGGCTTGCAAATATCGTATCGCTGTTAACGACCGGAAAACCGTTTTAGCTTTGCCGGAAGTTATGTTGGGTATATTGCCTGGTGCCGGAGGTACTCAAAGGTTGCCTAAATTAACTTCAGTGCCCGATGCTTTAGATATGGCGTTGACTGGCAAAAATGTAAACGCCAATAAAGCAAAAAAAATCGGTTTAGTCGATCAATTAGTGGATCCTTTAGGTCCTGGCCTTGCCCCTCCCGAACAAAGGTGACGATCTCTTATTTCTTACATTTCGGTGACTGAAATTGGAATGACGTTTTTCTTTAATTACATGCAACAGAACTCGCGAATATTTAGAAGAAATAGCTATTGCAGCTGCTATTCAATTAGCCGATGGTGAATTGAAACCGAACAGGCAAACGAAAGGATTAGTTAACAAGATTATCAACTTCGCCTTAAAATACGAGTTCGCCCGAAACTACATATTTGGTAAAGCCCGTGAAAAAGTTATGAAAATGTCTCAAGGATTGTATCCAGCTCCATTGAAAGTAAAATTTATTTTTCAGAATCGACCTATCATTTCTCAACTATGACTTTTATGCGCTTTCATTTCTCGTTGTTGTAGATCATTGATGTTATTAAAACCGGAATTGAAAAAGGACAAAAAGAAGGATACATCGCTGAACATACCGCTTTCGGTGAATTAGCCATGACACCACAAAGCAAAGGGCTAATGGGCTTATTTAGAGGACAAACTGAATGTAAAAAAAATAGATTTGGCGTTCCTCAACAAGAAATAAAGTAGGAATATTATCAAACTGGAAAACTTGAAATGTACCGTTATCTCATTTGAATTTTTTCCCCTTTAGGAACATCGGTGTTCTCGGTGCCGGTCTAATGGGTGCTGGTATCGTGCAGGTGTCAATCGATAAAGGATACAACGTAATATTGAAAGATGCTACCGAAGCTGGATTAATACGAGGTGTTACACAGGTCGAAAATGGCTTGATAAACGCCGTCAAAAGGAAGAAGCTTACGGAGTGAGTTGAATGTTATTTCTTTTCTCGTGAAGTACGGTGTATCGATTTTTAAAGAATTTATTTTATTTCAGCATCGAAAAGGATCGTTTCTTAGCTGGATTAGACGCCACTTTATCGTACGATAGTTTTAAAAAAGCTGATATCGTTATCGAAGCTGTTTTTGAAGATATCAAAATCAAGCATAAAGTTATACAAGAAATAGAAAGCGTCGCACCTCCTCATTGTATCATTGCTACGAATACAAGTGCCATTCCCATCACTAAAATCGCTCAAGGAAGTAGCAGACCAGAAAAAGTAATTTTTCCATTTCCACTTTTTCTTATCATTTCTTGAATTTAGCTGAATTCTACTTTTTTTAAAATCAATTTTAAGGTTATTGGAATGCATTACTTCTCTCCAGTAGACAAAATGCAACTTTTGGAAATCATCACACACGAAAAAACTTCCAAAGATACCGCAGCTGCAGCTGTTGCCGTTGGATTGAAGCAGGGTAAAGTTGTAATCGTTGTTAGAGATGGCCCTGGATTCTATACTACAAGAATATTAGCTGCTATGATGACCGAAAGTGGTCGTGTTTTACAAGTAAGTATTGCACCGAATCAAAGAATTTTTAAACGACGTATTATTAAATTTTGTCGTTTCGTTTATCTTATAGGAAGGCGTTAGTCCCAAAGATATCGACAAAATCATGAAAAAATTCGGATTCCCTGTTGGTCCAGCTACTTTAGCTGACGAAGTAGGTATCGATGTGGGAACACACATCGGAATCGATCTCAGTAATACGTTCGGAGAACGATTTGCCGGAATGAATGTTGAGGTCCAAAAAGAATTTGTTGCGAAAGGATTTTTGGGTACGATTTTCTGTTATCTTAAGTCTACGTTTCAACGTTAGCGAATATAACATTTTTTTATTCATCTTAATCAGGTCGCAAATCAGGCAAAGGTAACTTTATCTACAAGGCAAATACTAAAAACAAAGACATCAATCCCGGCGCTATGGAAATTTATCGTAAATACAAATTGGAACCAAAAGGAGCTCAGTCAGAAGAAGATTTACAACTCAGAATGGTTTCGAGATTCGTCAACGAAGCAGTCTTATGTCTGCAAGAAGGAATATTAAACGGACCTGTGAGTTTAATTTGCGAGGTTGTGTTTTTCCTACCGAATTCAAATTAATTTATGCTAAGTTAATTCTGTGTATAGGTTGAAGGAGACGTCGGTGCTGTATTCGGATTAGGATTCCCGCCATTCTCCGGTGGACCTTTCAGATGGTTGGATTGGTACGGAGCTGATAAACTGGTATCAAAAATGTCCGGTTACTATGACTTATACGGGCTTCCTTTCCAACCTTGCCAGTTATTGTTAGACTACAGTAAAGATCAGTCGAAAAAATTCTACCCTTCGTAAAATGAATGCGAAAGAATTGAGATTATCTCTTTCACTTCAAGTGAAAAACTAAAAATCGAAGTTGAGTGATATTTTTCGAATTTCATTTTAGATTGTGATTTGTTCATGTTTAATCTCTACGTATATCTACCGTATTTCATTTCTCTTCTTTTCCAATATGTGTTGTATTTGAATGTACATTGTACATAGGTTATTTATTTTAATACATAGTTCAGGGTCTTACTTTATCTGAATGTACCTACCTACTTTTTTATATGGCAGAATGTTAACCGGTCTTTCTTTATTTTAGGGGTTTTTTGAAGTCTGATTAAAAATATTTTCTATTGAAGTATTAATTGCGTTTGAAATCCATCTTGAATAAAATAATTTTGTCTACTGTTACCACTGCTGTCACTTCTCTATCAGTGTTGTTTATAGATAAATTGAGTTCTAAAACTAAATATAAAAATATTTGAGCAATAAAGTAAAATATTTGAAACTCTGAATTCGAATGAGCGATAAGATGAAACAGATTGCGGTTGGGAAGAAGGAGATACGAGATACAAAAAAAAGGAAAATTGATAAACTGAGTACGTTTCTTCACCAGTAGTAGTGCTTAGTGCTACATTTGTACACGTTTCGACTTTTATTTCTATCCAGTTTTTGATTATATCATTAAAACGGCGGTGCAACCCATTTGAATGATCCAATAAAGATAAAGCATCCACTCCCCACTCCAAGTTAAATTTCCCAAGTTTGCCCTTTACAATCCTCGCCATCTTGTTTTTACGTTGAGAAAATGATTAAATTAAGGCTGTTTATGTGCAATAACATCTAATATTTCATATCAACATTCTTATTTTACGAATATATAATAAATCCTAATCCAAGTGACGCGCAACTGTGAGTATTTTTCTATTCGCATCATTTAAATGATTGACAATTTTTTTATTTTTACTATTCAACATTGTACACGGTATCAGCACTGCAAACGCATTGTTTCCAATTTACAGATGTTAAAAATATCTATTTTCTCATTATTAAAATTTCTTAATCATTGATAACAAAAAATACATTATTATTATATAGAAAATAATTCTTATAATGTCTCAAGTTATTCGTTTTATTGCTAATAATGTCACACCCTCGAAAAATACGTTGGCTAAATTTTTTTAAAGACATATTTTTCTTACTCTATCAACGAAATTGTTTACAAACTTGAAATTCGAAGTATTTCTATGAAATCTAGCAAAATGCATTCTTTACGTTTAACATGCAATGTGTTTTGAGTGAAATTTGAGCTACAATGAAACTTCTATCACTATTAGCCTGTTTTCAACTTTACTACCTCTGTCTATTTACTTCTGACTAAGCTATTAAAATAGTAGTAACGATGCCGTGTTCACTGTACATCTGTTGTAATTCGTGATCAAATTTATTTCGTAGATCGGCAAAATGACAGCTGGTAAAGAAAGTACCATGAACAACACAGTTTGTCTGATATGTGACGCCAGTATGGGTGTTTCGACGAGAAAATGTTGCCCCATATTTGAACAACGAGTATCGACCTCGGATCGTACCATTGTTTCGGTGATCAGCTGCATATTGGGTGTTACTCTTACCGAAGAAGATGTGCACAGTAATGTCGTCTGTAAGAAGTGTTTCAAGTCTTGTAACGAAGTTGACGAACTCGAAGAAAGGCTGTCAGAGCTGAAAGTGGAGTTAAAGACAAATTATCAGCGCTCGGTGAAGTGAGTTTTTCTCCGCAATTTTCTACTCGCTCGATTTTCTTGTGTACTAACTTGCTCATATTGTAGAAAACAATCTTCTGCCGGCACCAAAGACGCCGAACCTACCGCTACCGAAGAAAAAACCGAACAAAAGAAAGGCGAATCCAGTCCTAAGAAAAGAAAACGAGGAAGACCTAGTAAAAAGGTTTGTATTATTCGCATTTTTTTCGAGATCATTCTTTCGACGGAAATGTTTCATCGACTCCGCTTTCAGGATCAGGGTAACAACGACGAAGACGATACAGCCAGCCTGATAGAGTTACTCGAGGGCGAAAATGAGAACGCATCTGCCAACAACGCTACAGCTGCCTCAACTGCTGAAAATGGTAATGAAAACGGTGACGACGAAATCATCGAGTTGAACGGCGACGAAGAAGATATACCAGGCGAAGAAGGAAACAACGACGAAGAAGTCAAAATCAAGTTAGAAATGGATGACGACGATGACGAAGATAGCAATGATAACGAGAACGACAACGACGACGATGAAGATGAAGACGACGAAGAAGAAAAGAAACAAGCTAAGAAAAAACGTAAAACTGATAAAACGCCGAAAAAAATGAAAAAACCCAAAGAAGTCTTGATACCGCAAATGGTAAAACACACGTCATTTTGCTCAGCCTTCGGTGTATCGAATCAGCATTAATTTTCATTTTTGTATGTTTAGGTGGTTAGTCGTGAAAACGAAACGTATACTTGTTTGATTTGTAATGTTGAAAACAAATTTAGCGCCGACGCTCGAGGAATTACCACTCATGTTAAGGAGAAACACGACATACGGTTGTATATATGCGACGTCTGCGGTGTGGAATTTTTCAAAAGAAGCGAACTGTCTAAACATTTGGACGAACATATTACCAACGAAGATGATACTTTCGAATGCGACGTATGCCATCGAACGTTTAATAACTTCAGACTATATCGTGTCCATAAAAAAATGCATAATTCTTCTCAAAAGAATTACACTTGCGAATTATGTGGTAAAAGATTCGGGTAAGTATTCAACGTTGAGTTGAAAAAAAAAATGAAATACCTACCCACAATTGATCTATGTTATTTCAAATAGGTCGCGGAATTTGTTGGAAGAACACAACAACGTGCATACCGGAGAAAGACCTTATTGTTGTTCAGTTTGTGGTAAAAGTTTCACTTCGAAGTACACTTTGAAGTCTCATGAAAAAACTCACGAAGATAGACCTCGGCCATTTTCCTGTATTAATTGCGGTAAGGCATTCCTCACCCAACAAAATTTGATTCACCACGAACGGATCCATTCCGGAATCAAGAACTACATTTGCCAAGAATGTGGTAAGAGATCATACCAGGATAAGGAATTTTTCGATTTCAAATTCTCCTGTCACTCCTTAATTCTTTTTCGTTTCGTAGGAAAATCATTCAACACGGCGCGTAACCTGGAGACCCATTGCGTGATTCATACCGGTTACAAACCATTCATATGCCGTCTTTGTGGTAAAGCTTTCAGTCGTAAACCTGAGATAAGAGATCACGAACGTACCCACACTGGAGAGAAACCCTATCAGTGTGAATTCTGCGGCGCTTCTTTCGGGTAATTAATCGTTCATGCGATGTTTAATAGATTTTTTTAAAATTTGAAATCGCCTAATTCTTGTCGACTTTTCAGTCAAAGGAGTAATTTGCAGTCGCATAAAAGATCTACTCATTACGACGATAAACGATACAAATGTACAGACTGCGGTAGAGCATTTAAAAGACGACGTCTTTTGGATTATCACATGAAAGCAGCCCATACCGGCGAGCGTCCTTATAAGTGTACCATTTGTTTGGCCACCTTTATTTATCCGGAACATTTCAAGAAACACAAGTTGATCCATACCGGAGAAAAACCCTACGAGTGCGAAGTAAGTTGGGCATTTGCGCAATTATTCGTCATATTTGAGAAATCGATTATTGAAATTATATTTTTTTGGTAGGTTTGTGGCAAAGCTTTCAACAGTAGGGATAACAGGAATGCTCATCGTTTCGTACACAGCGATAAGAAACCTTACGAATGTCTGGTATGTGGCCTCGGATTTATGCGGAAACCGTTACTTTACAATCACATGAATACGGCCGGTCATCAAAACGATACGATTGTTGTTAATCAACCGCGATTAACCAACGACGATGTAATTACGAATATCAGCACTACTACAACAGCCGCCCCTATTCAACCGCAACTCGAAATGACCATTATTACCGACGAAGAAGGAAACCAAAAACTCGTACCTACTAATTCTTTGGTGAATATTACGACAACGATTTATTGTCCCTACCGCGATAGTTTTGTTAATTTCTGTTTCATTTTCTTCAGACTCAAGAAGTAGGCGCTGAGCAGAAATTATACATTCATGAAATGAAAGACCATATTCTCATACCTGATGATCAGAATCCTAATCAGCAGCATAATCTACACATAGTTATGGACGGTCAAGTAGAAGTAAGTTAGTGTGGTGAATTTTCGAAACCCATGACCGTGCGAACAAAATCAGGGTCTTAAGAGAAACATTAGCGCCATGGGAAATTTTAAAAAATTGATAAATTTTATAAAGTCGGAAAATTATAAAAAATTGTCACGAAAAATTTTAAAAAGTTGACAAATATTGTAAAATTGACCNAAAAATTGATACGTTTTTCAAGTAATGATGAAAACCAATGAAGTGAATATTTTTGAAAGTAGATTGAAACGTCCCATTAACGACTGATCTTATTTTTTTTTTAGCCCTGGCGAACCCTAAAAAAAAACTTGAGCCCTGGAAGGTTAATACTTTCTTTCCCTCCCTCTCAGCACAAGTCTGTTCAAAACTCGCCTACGAGCGTATTATTCTTATTAATTTTCGTGTTTCTAGGTTCAGTACGCGTCACAGCATGATTTAGGTACGGTGCACCACGTACAAACAGCCAACGCTATAGTTCCCGATGATATACAAATTACCACCGCTGGTAACGCAGTCGTTGTTCCACATTCTGAGAACAGCACCATTACATATCATCCGGAGCCGGCTACCATTAAGACGGACAGTGGTCCTATTCAGATTGTTCAAATTAGGTTGTCCGAAGATAGCGAAGAACAAAAACAATGGATTAATTTACTTCAAGCTCAGCACCAACCTTAGGTAGATTTTGTCATCGTTCGTCGTATCGGTTCACTCATGTTCGACGAACCGATTTTAAATGTATTTTCACATTTTTTTGGGGCGATGTTGTCGATTCGTTATGAAGGTTGGCATTCAACTTACAGTTTTAATAGCTGTATTCTTGAATCGAATTATTGCTGTTATATTTCAGAATTGAGTTCTGGCCGTTTATTGTTCGTCAACTAGGTATTATGTTCATGAGTCGATTATTTAAGAAAGTGTAAATAAGTATTATTTTGTAATTCTGTTTTAATGCTTTTTGTATTATTTATTTACTTTTAAACGAAATAAATTCGTTCTGTGTAAATTGAATGACGCTGTATTTGCAATCAAGTATCCGAATTATGATTTTAAAAATGATTCATGCAGTGAACTGAAAGAGTCAACTTCGCTCGTTTATTAACACATCATGTTTTAACATTTAAATAATTAAATGTAAAAAAGAAACTTATACATAAAATTAATCCTTACGAAATAAATTCTGAAGTGAGTTTGAAAGAGGCAGGCAAACTTGTACAAATAATAATAAAAAATTACAAAAGCACAATTAAACAATAGTTGAAAATCTTGTTTTTTCAAATGGTAACAACACTTAAATCCTTGTATCACACACTTTTCTGCGGAGTACCATAGAAAAATTCGAATTAACTTATTCGGAGGAATTCGATAACATCATTCTAAAAACAAAAATCAGTCTGACTCTTCTAAATGCAAATGCAACACCGTTTGATCGAAATGCGTATACTAAACATAATAAGTACTCCGGTAAGTATTTTATAATGCGTCAATTTACTAAGTGTAACTACGCTTTCTCGATAACTTGATTTTGGAAAGTTTTATGAGGAACTAAAGTCGCGTTACTGTACAGAAATACGGAAAATATAACGAAAACTGTACCAATGACGAAGCAGTAGTTGATGGAAAAGTTAAAAAGATAGATGGAAAAAATACAAGATAAAATTATAGCCAACGACGTTGCGAATCCTTTCAATATATTGTCGGCGTACTTGACGACGACAGCAACTATTAATCCGCCGACCGCTTGCAAGAGTATTACGTAAATTACGAAGTAGTTGTACCCGTAGAAAAATCCCAACGAGGTGAGTTTATCCCAGGAATTCGTATAAGCGTGTAGAAGACCGGCCGGTATTGCTATCACGCTTAATTGAACGTTTCTCATCCATATAGAAACGTCCGATCCTTTGAGTATTTTCTCGAAGTATATTCCAGCGAATCCGGATAAAAAGCAAGCCGCTAGAACGGCGACAAGTCCAACTACGCGGTTTTGACCCAGATTTGCGGACGCTGTATGATCTTTGACGTCGGAAAGTTGGACAAGAGCTACGCCGCTTAGCAAAAGCACCAAAGCTACCCACTGATGTAATCCTAGGGAGCGTCGTAATATACAGACGGCAAATAAAGCAGTAGTCAAAATTTTCAACTGGTAGGTAACTTGATTCGTGGCTGCGTCCAGATGAGATGCTGATATATACAGTAAGTTGTTTTGGACGATGTATACGATAGCTGGAACGCTGACTTTCAGCGTATCGATGGGTTGCTTGACTACGGTTCCGTGTAAACTTTTAACGAAGTGGATCACACTTAAACTTTCGTAATAGTAGACTAAAAACAGACTTATTACGCATTTGACCGCTTCGGACATAACGACAGCAGTCGACGATACGAATTTGTCGCCGTACTGTGTTTCAACATAACGCATACTGAGCGAAAGCACCGCATTTTGGAATGTCAACGCAACCAGCGAAATTACTTTCACTGATTTTCTATCCTTCATCGAATCCAGCTTGGTGGTTCTGTTGGAGAAACATTAGTAAATTAGTATAACTTTACAGATGATACATACCGTATGGCAAATAGAAACGGAATTGAAATTACTAACACTGATGACATTTTATAAATAGAATGAAAATACTATGCTTACTGAATGTTGATTAAAACTGCGTAGATTTATTACTGAATTTGATCGGCGTGAAAATTTGCTTTTGTTCGATTGTTTTGCCTTCAACTGATTACATCTTTTTGCTGCTTGGCTGAAAGAAAATTACAACATCGTAGAGGATGTGGGGGAACTGCATAAAACGTTTTATCGGTTCAAAACAATTATTTTAATTTCTATAAACCACACTACATCGAAACCGAATCGAAGGCGGCATAAATGATATCGCCAAGTTCTATACGTTCCATTTCCGCACAACATACAGCTTTCGACAACTGAAATTGATAGCAACGAACAGAAGGAAAAGAAGCACGAGTCCACGTTTAACGAAAGCCAGTAGCCACGAACACGAATTCTTTTGGTGACGTGCTCGTGTGCTACATACACGAACTTTCGTGCTTTCCTAAACTAATATTCCTACTTGAATCAGTCGTTCGACGTTCGTTGACTTCTCTTGCCAGATTTCGAACATTTCCTCTGGAATCTCGATTCCAGACATTCAAGAACGTATATCACATGAAATCGCACCATCGCACGCGACAGTTCTATTCCACGTGTAGTTGCGAATGGACGAAGACTTAGGTAAGTAATTTTTTATTAATAAGTAGGACGTTCTCGTGAGATCAGAATTGTAATCATTTTTCGATGTATTTTGCTTCGAATTTTTCACCCAAATCGAACGCACTATCCATGGTATAATGAAAAGAGAAGTTTAATTGGAACACTTTCAAGTAGATTGTATGTGGTTCGGATGGTAATCGTAAAAGCACTGCAACTTTTGGTTTTTTACTTTTTTTAAAATCGTTTTCGGTTATTGTCCGACAAATATATTTTGAGAATTTTTGGAGGAGAGAATTACGTGTAATTTTGTATTTTTTAATGAATTTATTTCCACCAAAAATCTCAAGATATATTTGTCCGACTATAGAAGGGCTAACTTTTTTTTTGAACCTTCAGCATGAGTGTTTTCTGGGGAAAAGAGCCAAAGAATTTTTTCCCTTATGATTTCGTGTTTCGCAAATATGATTTTTTTTTCAAAGTTTTCGAATATTACATTATCTATTTTAGAAAATTTGAACAGTCGACATTTTTTTTTTCAAGAGTGTCATTTAAACATAAGGGTCGCTTCTTAATACAGTGTGCCGACAATTTTCTATAAATCACAGTTTTCCCCAAAAATTCTACTTCTATGCAATGTTTAATAATTTTCAAATTGTGAACATTTTCTTTTCATACTATTTTGTGTTTCTAAAACTCGAATATGACTTTTGTTCTGGGGTAAAATGGTTTTTTCTAATCACGATAAACAATGCATCAGAATTAATTATAAGAAAATAAGTTTTGAAAAAATTGACAATTTTTGAGAAATTTAGAAATTTTTGAAACGTGAAAAATTCAGAGAAAATTGAAAATTTAAGGTAAATTGAAAACAAGAATTATCACACTTTTGCAAACATTAGCCATTTTAATTTTTAAAAAATAAATAAACAAACAAGTAAATGAAAATATTGCTTAAAAAATTAAAAATAAAAAATTGAAAAAAATTGAGATCGAGAAAATTTAGAATTTTATTCAAAAATTTTGACAATATTAAAAATTTGACACGAGTTAAAAAAAATTTAAAAGATAAAAGAACTACAAATTTTGAAAATACTACTTATTGATTCTGAAAAAATAAAAAATCTTAGTAAAATTGAAAATTAAAAAAAAAATTGAACCTTACAAATATCTGATGAAACCCATAAATTAGAAAAATGATTCTTCGAATCAAATAAAACTTAAACACTCACTAGTATTGGCAGAATGTCAGAAACAATCATTCGGTACAGTAGTTTGAGTACTTTTTGTTCAACACTTGTAAACATTTCTTCAACTGCTGAATAGTACCGCTTAAAATAAAGTAGTTTACAAATTATCGGATTTTATGTGTTATGTTGAACCAATCTGAACTATGACTATTTTGGATCAATTTTACATCGATTTCAACTTGCATAGAAATAAAATTATGTTGTTGATGTGTTTTCAGAAATGAATGGGGCTATGGATGTTGTAGAACTGATTTGCAGCAGAGTCAGATTTCAGTACTGCATCAGAGGAACAATAAGCTAACACTATGATGTTGCCATCCAGATTGTCAAATAACTAGTACATACCTATACAAAATAACATACAATTTAGGTCACTATGAATACTACATATTATCTTTTGAAATTTTTCAGTGACAGTTATTGAAGAAAATTTAAGGGTAGATCGGGCGCCCAATGAGCACCACCACAACCGGCATCAAGCAGAGCTGTTGATAGATGTCCAAAGACTAATGTAGCATGAAGGTTGCTGTCGTTGAATTGGCGGAGCGGATCAGGGTAATCTTTGTCAGAATTATGTGAGGTCAGCCGGAAAGGAAGAGGTTTTCCAGCTGATCTAGTCGTATTTTTAGTGGATGGAAAATGCGGGAAGGTATTTGTAGAGCAGTGCACTCTCGTCCAATGCAGGGTACATCAAAGTCAGGTGGCACCACACAGTGAAGGGGATTTGGATTGTCAATCTCTTCTTTGTCAAGTCACTTCTCAATGAAATTGGGAACAATAACAGCACACTGTGGTTGACCACACGCTCGACCACAATCTCTACCTCAAACTTGACTGCGAACTTCACATTGTCCTCAAGCTGGACCTCAACCTGGACCTCTTCCTCTTGTGTTGTCACGTGCCTGACGTTCTCCACCATCTTCATCAGGCACAAATTCAATATTTGGGGCTTGCACCAAAAACT
>JAAOIU010153866.1:0-11318 GCA_018107765.1 Hypogeococcus pungens | reverse complement strand
ATGAAGGGGTAACAAGCACAAAAAACTTTCAACTTACATCTTTCGTCGAATGTACATATTATGTTCAACATAGAAAATAGCTTAGAATACATAGTCTGTATTCGAAGAATCAGTCAAATTTTTATGAAATCATTTCAAAAGCGGCATATTTTAAATTTAAATAAAAGTATCTACTTGATTTTTCACAAAATTGAATTTTTTTTCAAAATTGAATTTTTTTTCAAAATTACGATAAGGTTATCAGTTGAGTTAGGAGTTAGTATTTGGTATGGTAATTGAAGAGTAGTTTACGGTAATTTTACGTGTTCACTTCTTGTAATTACAATTTTCGTGTTTTTTGTATTGTCTGAAAAATTGATGGATGAATGCAATGAATGCCAAAAAAATGTTTGTCTCAAAATGATTTATTTATTTTTTTGAAAGTTGAACTCCGAGAGTTTGTTGTTAGTTGAAACATAATGAAAATTTTTCAAGTTTTTCAATGATTGAATGAGTTCCAAAATACAAATTAGTCGTAATTTTATGTCCTAAGGATTTTATGTGTACTGATCAAGTTATTTGAATTTGAGTTATATCAATATCAACGGTTTTATTGGCAATCGGACCCTGTAATCATTTCGATCTTCGGGTAAGTTTTGTCTGTTTTTGCTTCCAGAGTATCATTGTCTTATTTTACATGGTTTTTTCACAACCATAAAATGTTTGTCTGTTATTCATTTCCATTCAGAAATGACAGGCTTCAATTTATTCAACGCAAACGCAACAACATCTTCGGCTCCGACCGCCAATTTTGGCACATCTTCGACCAACACGTCTAACACGTCTTTTTTTGGCGCAAATATGTCTGGTTTTGGAGCACAGGCATCAGCTCAGAACACGACTTTTGGTAGTGGAACTGCGACGGGCAATCTATCCTTCGGCTTACCCAAAACACAGAACAACGTAACGTTTGGCACTCCGTCGTCGACCAATGTGACAGGTGGTTTTGGAAGCACACAACCAACAGTATCGTTTGGCTCAACGGCAGCTCAACCGAACTCTGCGTTTGGAACGCCTAATACGCAATCATCTGCCACCTTTGGAGCTTCCCCTGGTCAAACAACTACTGGATTTGGAACGCCGACATCGCAAACTCAGTCATCTTTCGGAGCTCTGCCTAGTTTTGGTTCATTAAAACCTCAAACTCCCACATCTAGCAGTAGTTTGTTTGGTGCAACTACTACGAGTCAACCCAATAGTATATTAGGGACGGCTGCGCCCGCCTCAAATACCAACGTTGTGAAACCTACGTTCGGAGGCGGATTGACTTTTCCTGCCAGTACTTCGGCCAGTCAGCTTGCATCGTCTTTCGGGTCCAAACCAGTCAGCACCGTGATGAGCAGTGGCACTACCACCCAGCCTAATTTATTCAGTATGCCAACAGCGTCCGGCACTACGTCTACCGCCGCAGTAGCTCCAACTGTGTCTTTTGGTTTGGGTAGCACCGCTCAAACTACGTCTTTCGGTGCCAGCACTGCTCTGTCCGCTAGCACAACTGGTACACAGCCAACCACAACGCAGAGTGGCTTGAGTGGTATATCGTTCGGAGCAACGACTACTTCCACTCCTTCGTCGATTTCCTTTGGCGGTTTAGGAACCACCGCAGCTACCACGTCAGCTGCGGCTACGACTTCTGGTTTGCTGGGTTCGTCGTTTGCAGCTTCTACCACCGCGTCTTCTGGTGTATTTTCTTGGCAAAAACCCGCATCAGAAACAACCACCGCGAGTACTTCCGTTGGCTTGGGAGGTGTTGATCATACCGCGGTGTCGACTGCACAATCAACCGCGAACACGATGGTTTCAGCTGAAGAGCAACCTCTACCTAATGAAAT
The DNA here is from genome assembly GCA_018107765.1 of Hypogeococcus pungens. Classification (NCBI taxonomy): domain Eukaryota; kingdom Metazoa; phylum Arthropoda; class Insecta; order Hemiptera; family Pseudococcidae; genus Hypogeococcus; species Hypogeococcus pungens. The sequence goes on along the minus strand of JAAOIU010153866.1, from coordinate 9,447 downwards.
TCAGCAAACTGTTGCATCTTTTAAAGAATACGTCAAAACGCAGAAAAATTTAAGCAGCGAGGTCGCTCGTACTTCTGCCGAACCTTTGACCAAGTTGACTCAGCAGATAGGAGCTTTGAATAACCTTATTTTAACTCTAGGTAACAACTCGATTTTCATTTTTCTCTCTACTCGAGAATAATTTTTGTAATGTCTTATCTTTTTTTTGTTTTTTTGGTTGCAGGAAGTATTCTTTCGCAACAGAAATTCACAGCTGAGAAAATAAAACTTGAAACCATCAAATCATTAAACGACTACGAACTAGCTCAAAAAATTAAAGACAGCCCTGTCGCGTCAGAAGAACGAATGCTCGCTATACGTAAATATTTTACCGAAAAAATCTCTGCTTTCGAAGAAGGAACTAAAACACTTCAAGAAAAAATTGAATACGTATACCAGCACGTGATTACGTTACCTCAAGAGAACAGTTTAAGCGCCGAAGCCTTAAAATTGATCGTTAAAAAGTTACACGACAGTTTCGTAGTGATCGGAGCTCGAGCTTATAAGTTGCACAACGATATGCAATTATTAAAAGTACAATATTTAACTCTTAGAAACCAATACGTCAAAGATAACTCTTCCATTAGTTTTAGTCTGAATAGAGAGCTTCAGCTGCCATTCTCTGATCCGAGATCTAAATCAAATCCAGCGGATTTTACTTACGAAGGACCTAATCCATTTTCTAAAACTGCCGGCGGATCTTTTAATTCCTTATTGTTAACCTCTCAGAACAGAAACTTCCCTCAGACGACAACACCATCGAAAGATTGGGGTATTTCTAGTTTCAATACGCCTAAGCCATTCGGATTTGCGGACGCTTCGAGCAGCGGCTTCGATCCTAATTCTTCTTTCAACGCTTCTGGTAATCAGCCATTCAATTTGCAGAAACCTCCCGTTGGTAATAAACGTGGTAAAAGATAGCATTCAACTTTAAACCGTAAATAAATTCGGTTTCTCGTCGTACTAACGAATCTTAATTGAAATTTTAAGTCTATGCGAGATTATTTTGTATCCGAAGCTTATCATTTTTAAAATGTATAATATGTAATTGTGTCTACGAAATAAAGATTCTAGGTTCATTTATCTCAACTATTATTTTTTCTCGTTGAATTATTTCATTACAAAACGGAGTAGGTAATACTGTAGGTAATTTACAAAAAAAAGAAAAAGGTGGATACCTACGTAAATATTGATACATTACGTAATCTGAATGAATAAATAAATCAATAAGTAAATAAAATATAAGTAACGAGGAATATTTTTTAACAATTAAGTAAACAAAGGTGGTTACGAAAAAAATTTGGAATGACTTTCATAAAAGAAAACTAATTTGAAAATACTATGAACCACTCTCCTTCCAAGCAATCATTAAATTCCAAATGAACAGAGTGTATTTTCTCGGCATGAATTTGCAATTGTTTCATACCTTTAGTCATGAAAGGCGTACTGGTACATTCATTACATTTGTACCACAAATTAGAATGCTCCGTACTCAAATGGCTTCGAAGATCCCTTTCCTAAAACGAGCCATTAAAAGTTACTCGCGAATGAAGATTAATCCAATTAAGTATAGCGATATGTGAACTAGTTTACTAACCAAACAGAATGATCGAATGCACAATACACAAGTGTTCATGGTGTCTTGAGATTGATGCTTCCGTAAAATGCGCTTTGTCTTAAGAATCGTTTTACATCTATCACAAATAATCGTAGTTTTATGTTTTTGAAATTTGATATGCCTTTGAAGGTTTGCTTTGAAGGAAAACTTCTGTAATACATCGCAAAAAAAAAATTAATGTCAAAAAACGTAATCGTAAAATGTATTTTTGAGAAATATGCTCACAGAGGGACAATCTTGACAAGGTATTTTTTCAGGTGGATTTTCATGAAGTTTTTTGTGTCGCAGCAATGATTTAGAACTGCTCAATTTTTTCTGGCAAAAGTCACAAACCACCTACCGAAAAAATTAGTTTCAAGTTAGAAGATACAGAAATGAATTTTATCAATAGAAAAGTACACCTACCTGAAGTCCATCGTGAATCTTGACATGTAGATCGAAATTTTCTCTTCGAGTGAAACCTTTTCCGCATTTATCACAAACATATTTTTTAAATTCTGTAAAAATAATATATAAACGCACTTAGGTAATTGGGATTGAAAACACTTGAATTTTTAACTACCAGATTAAAGATTACACACGTACCTTTAGCTTTGTTTATCTTCTTTCTTCGTCGTTCAGTCTTACTACATATAGTTGGTCTCTCAGTCTTATCGTGGATACTCGAACATTTTGAAACGTGTTTTTTCTGAGTATCTTTTCTCGCAAAAACCTTAATAAAAGAAAATTCAAAGTATATTAAAGCTAATTAGAGCTATTGTTTTAGGGCAACTTTGTAGTACCTTTTTACATCCGCGACAAAAAAATCGACCGGTATGTTTCGCATAGTGTTTTTTGAAATAACGAGAGTTTGCAAAAACTTTCAAACAATCTGGACAGACTATGTTTTTCACAACTTCCAAAGCATTTGCAGGTTTCTTCTTCGGAGTCGTCTCAAGATTTGGGGTTTCATTCGAACAAAGAGTCGCCGCCTGAGTATGATCGATTGATTCTTCGCCTAGGATAGCTGCAATGTTCAACTCGTCTCCAAAATTTATCGGTTTTATTTGTTGTAAAATTAATTCTTTGATCGTATCAACATTTTGATCCATCGGGCTGGTGAAGTATTACCTACATCTACCTGAATAATTTGAAGCAATACAACGATCGTCAGTTCAAATATTTTAAACATCGTAAAAACTTAATTACTTGAGAACTTACCTAAAAATTAATATAAAAATATCCAAATTTTGAGCTAAACTTTCATCGAAAGTTGCCGGACCCGGTCGATTCTAGATTCCAGAGATAGCCGAACTTGGAAAATTAAAAAAATTCTTATCAAAACAAACGAACCTTTTACGGTGATAAATTCGGTTCAAAGAAAAAGCTCATTTATCAGTTGACCGTCAACCCTTCCTTTTTAAAAACTTAGAAAGCTCGCGTGTACATTTGCACGCATTTTCCTCCTAATTTAAGTTACGATCTGAAATTTTCGTTCACACGAAGCTTCGTTAATATGTTCTAGTTCTTTTGAGCTAATTTCACATTCTTAACTAAATGTCGTAGCCGTTTTTTAATATGATAAATTCTCCTATAATTACCCACAATGGCTTATTATTCTCGGTATGCTGCCTTTTATTTTATTATTTTCTGCAAAAATATTTCAAAATACACTCGTATAATGAGAAATTGGAAGTCGACCAGTGGATAGTAGAAAATAATTTGGAAATGTATAAATACGTTTTTGAAAATAAGGGTAAGTAAAACTGCAATCCACAAATTCGTTCAATAATTAATCACAAATTATCCTACTCATTTTCTTGTTTAGGAATAGAAAAATTGATTGATTTTGCGAACATCGTCAACATTCCTGAACTAACTGCCCAAGAAGAAGATCGAGTAAAAAGAGCTGCGAATTCGTTGAAACAGAAATTAATATTTTATCGATGGCTGGAGACTTTGAGCATTTCGCAGTATTTTTATAAGTATGGATTCGGTTTTTACTATAAATTTATTCGTTCTGAAGGTTCATTTGGTTACTGAGCTGATTATTGTTACAGGTTAACGAAACAAGAAATTAATTCTTTAGAAGATGTTTACTCGTTAGACGATGGAAGAGCGCACGAAGTCTTAGGTAAACATTTTGCTGCTTGGAGTCGAGGCAGGCAAATGCTACCAAATACCAAAGAAGCTTTGGAAACGTTGAAGTTGGATTTATGGACCGAATTTGTAGAATCATCCGAGAGTTTTGGTACAGTGAAAATGATCTGGTTTAATGGTAACTATTTCGATAGCTACTGCTTCGTGTGTCGTTTCAAATTTAATATTTTACACGAATTTATAGGTAGCATTTTAGTTATTTCGATTTGCGCTGCCGGCATAACTACGTTGATTTTCAAAAATCAGTTATGGTTTGCGATGCAGTCTGATACTTCCATTTTACATGTGATTACTGGTCGTTACCTAGACCCTAGTATGTGCATTACGTATTTCAGTTGGAACGATCCGCATCCGGTCGGTGAAACGTTGACTTTCATCGTAAAAGTAACTAATTTTCGATATTCGTAAATGCCGTTTTGAAGTGTAAGTTAATTATCCGAGGTATTTGTGTTACAGTTCTTCCAAAGAAACGGTCTTCCTTATCCAATTTGTGACAAAGACAATGTTCAAGTTGAAATAAATTTCGGTGTTAGAAAAATCTCGTCCGTTTTATCACTAGGTGGAACTGCGCCAGAAGACGCGAACCAAGGAACTGTCAAATTCACCGTAAGATACGCCGGCGAGTACCAGATATCAGTTTTAATTAAAAACGTCCACATTCGTAATTCTCCTTTTACCAGAAGATTCTTACCTGGTTGGTTTTGTACTATGAAAAGTTAGTATTCGATTTTTTCTTTATTAATTCATTCGAGTATTTAGGACCCGTTGATCCTAGTAAAACAAAATTCGAAAGACATAGTTCGATAGTGATATGTTGCGTTGATGTGTCCTGTTCGTTGACCATTCAACCTCGAGATTCCTTTCAAAATTTATGTTTAACGAGTACGTCGAGTGAAATCACAGGTGGCGTGAATTTAGACCTTTATCGTTCCGTAGTTAAACAGGTGATTAATATATTTACAAAGTTAACGTAGACGTAGTTTGTAATTCTAGACTACCCATTTGGATTTTAGTGTATGTAACGCTTGTTTTTAGTGTGTTTGTAATAAGTGTTTGATTTTGGGCTTAGTCTCGTACCAGGTTCGATTATAGATACCGAATTAGAATTTGTTTCATATTTTTCCAGATACGAAGACACGTAAAATATTTTTGCTTATGTAGTAGCACTTGAATGAACTGCAGATTTAGCTTGAATTCAGTAAGTTGTTAGGGACATGATTGGCATACTTAGTGCCCCTGTTTAATATCTTATCCGTTCAAACGATGTAGTTTTGCTTGTATCAGCTAAACGATACCTGGTAACACGTCTTTGGTGCATGATTGATTACATTTTTCGTATCCATATATCGAACGATGTTCTGTTCAATTTTTTCTATTGCTTCGTGCTTGGGATATTCGCTTTACTTACGATTGATTCAAATTCTAAGGGAACAAACAGTGATTGTCTGATTTTTGGGTGCTAATAACCTCAATAATTTAAAGAAGCTCCAGCTTTACTTTCTATAAAATTGACTTTCTAACTGCGGTGCTGAAATTCAATTAATTTTCTATTTTCGTTATTCATTTTTTAATTTAGGGCGACGAAGAAAGAACAGACATATGTTTTCAATCATTTACTTGGGATCGATTATCATCGAAAATATCATTCGACATGATGTTTCTGCAAGAAGGATGTTATCAAGTCCAAGTATACTACAGTGATTTCTTATTACAAAACGGAGACTTTACCTGCGTTGTGTTGAATCGTAAGTTTCAGTAATTCATGTTTCTACTTTCAAGTTGAGTTTGATTTCATTGAACTTTGGTATGACTTTGAACTTGATTTATAGGATCAGATCACGAGATGACGTCTAGAAGTGTCAAACACAGGAGTATCTCATACGAAGGTAAATTAATCAGAGTCGAAGGCGAACCACCGTTCAAACCGAAAAAAGTAGTCATGTTCATTTCACCGAAGCAGTTCACTATTAAAGAATTCATGCTGAAATTTTTAATGAAAAGAGTAGCTACTTTTCGTCTGTGCCCTTCTACCAAAGTAAGCTAATTTCATACACGTGAAATTATTTCCGTTCAAGTACGTTGTTATTTATTCGAGCGAATTACAGCTTCAGCTTTTAGAAGAGACTGCGAATGGGGTACCGTCGTTCTGCGTCGACGACGGATGCCAGCCTACCATTTACTTGGCTGCTGGAAATAGAAACTTGGTCGCTGCTACGTTTACCAAATTCTTACTCAATAATATTGGTGAGTTGGGGTATACGTAGATGATGCAGTGCCGACGTCAAAAAATGCGGCCTCGTGTGGGACTTTCTTTGAGCCTCTTTTTTTAAAGCCCGTTTTTCAAGATTTTTTTTTTTCTCAAAATTTTTAGTTTTTACAAAATTACTAGTTTTCGCAAAATTATCAATTTTTACAATTTCAAAATTTTCATTTTTTTCAAACTGTTAAATTTATGCAAAGCTTTCAATTTTTACAAATATTTTAATTTTAAAAATCTTCCCACTTTTTATAAAATTTTCTATTTTTAAAATTGTTTAATTCTCTCAAAATTTTCGATTTTTTCATAATTTTTAATTCTCTCAAAATGTTCAATTTTCACAAAGTTTTGCATTTTTTCTAATTTTTTCATTTTCTTTAAAATATTTATTCTTGTAAAATTTTCCATTTTTATAAGTTATTCAACTTTCACAAAATTACTAAATTTTTATGTTTCTAAAAATTTTNTTTATAAATTATTCAACTTTCACAAAATTACTAAATTTTTATGTTTCTAAAAATTTTCAATTTTTGCAAAATTGTTCATTGTTGTAAAATTTTTAATTTTCCCAAGATTTTCATCTTTGCAATTTTTTGCAATTTTTACAATATTATTATTATTTTTTTTTCAATTCAAGTTTTTTCAAAACTTTCAAAATTGAATAGAAAATCTTAGAATATAAAATACCGTGTTGCCCTTGCGAAATGAGAGAGTGCCTAAGAAAACGACTTTTCCCCCATTTTCATATTACTCTAGAAGTTCCTCAAGGCGTTTTCAGGCTTCAAAAAAATGCAGATCCGGCGCAAACGCGCCCTTTGCACCGGCTTCTCTTCGGCCCCTTACAAAGATGCGAGTAATCATGAATGGTATTTTATTAGACGATAATGCTATTGTGTAGGAGGTTCGGAAACGTTCACCGAGAAGCAGTATTTTTTTTATTACGAAGTTCGGAAGTATCATCAAAAGCATAAACATGAGCCTATCACCCTACGAGTGAATAGAAGTGACCTTTTGCAATCTGTACGTAATTTATGAGAAGTTCATTCTGCTATTTCACTGTCCTAGGTATCACTACATTTGTGTATCTTTTTGTTTTTATTAGTCGCTCAAAGCTACGAAGAATTTCACCGTAAAGGAATGGTGTAATAATTTCGAAGTGATTTTCCAAGGAGAACAAGGTAAATACACGTATATTTGCAGTTTAGAAGCTTTATTCTGGATCGATTCTGATTTCGTAACCTATTATTCTCTTTAAAGGTATCGATTGGGGCGGTCTGAGACGAGAATGGTTCCAGCTAACTTGTGAAGCGTTATTTAATCCGAGCAACAATTTATTTAAAGCATTTAGCGATAACCCTCAAGTAGTTATTTGTTGTTTAGATTTGCTCTTTGGATATTTTCAATTGAATCAACTGAATAATCTATCTACTTTTCAGGCTCTAGTCCATCCAAATAAATATAGGCCTAGTAATCTAAAACTGAAATACTACGAGTTTGCCGGACGTCTTTTAGGTAAATGTTTGTACGAATCAGCGTTGGGAGGATCTTACAGCCAGTTCGTTACAGCGAAATTTACTCGATCATTTCTAGCACAACTTATTGGTCTGCGTATCAATCATAGCGTAAGTTATCAACCATTTTAATTGCGCTGCAGATGTAATAAAATTATTTATTAACGTTGTAAATATTCGTAGTATTTTCAGTTCGACGATCCAGATTTATATTTAAACAAAGTTAAGTATATTTTAGAGCACGACGTTAGTGACATGGATTTGTATTTTGTTGACGAGGAGTACGATCGCTCCGGACAGCTAGTCAAAGTACGCAAGAAATCGGTTAACGTACCTAGGTACTCGTTCATATTAATCTACGTTGTTTCGCTCAACAGATCGTGGATTTAATTCCAAACGGTAGCAGAACTAAAGTGACGAATAATTTAAAACGCCAATATCTCGATAGCCTAGCTCAGTATCGGCTAGCTACCAACGTAAAAGATGAAATCGAAACTTTTTTGAAAGGATTAAACGACATAATCCCTGACAATTTATTATGTATTTTTGACGAAAATGAACTAGAAGTAAGTTATTCAGATGCTAGCTTCACCTAACGAATATTTTTTAAACGTTTCGAATTCTTTTAGCTTTTATTGTGCGGTACCGGCGAGTACAGTATTGCGGATTTCCGAGCTCATCACATCGTTAACGGTCCATTCCCTCCGTCGGCTGATTTTAGTCGTATTTTAAAATGGTTTTGGATTGCCATATCTAATTTCACTACCGAAGAAATGGCTCGCTTGTTACAGTTCACCACCGGTTCGTCTCAGTTACCACCGGGTGGATTCAAAGATTTAAATCCGCAGTTTCAATTGATGCCGGCTCCGTCGTTCGGCAACCTACCTACGGCTCATACCTGGTGAATTTTGATTCAATGTTGAAATTGTTTTTTCACATTTACTTTAGTCTTCTTGTAGTAACTGTTTCATTTCGTTACAGCTTTAATCAGTTATGCTTACCCGATTACGAAACCTACGAGCAGTTTGAAAAGTCTTTATTACTTGCGATCACTGAAGGGACGGAAGGATTTGGATTGATATGATCGGAAGCTCCTAGCGAGTGTAATATTGTTATTGTTTTCTAGTTATATTTGCTCATTTAGTTACTTTTGTTAAAGGTTCATTAGATATAAATTTGTGTAAGTTTGGAAGTAAATGAGTGATTCTATGCCTATTGCCCATAATCGTATGGAGTTGTCGTGTATATCACTAAAGTTACCAATTTAAATTGAGTCATTATTTATTTCGTGACAGTATCATGTCTTCTTCGAGACTTGAGTCAACAATAATATTGGAAAGGTAGAATCTATTGTATGACTAAGTGACAACAAATTAGGTTGCAAATTGCGAACTTATTAGATTATTATTATTATTATATTATAATAAGCAATTGCCATTTTCAATTTTACGATTTTTTTTGTTGTTTTATGATTGTGTTATCGTCCAGATATAATTAAGTATTAATTTCTTGTTTATTATCAATAAATAATTGTTGTCCATCTTGTTTTGATTTGAAACATTTTTTTAAATGCGAATTGCTGAACAGAAACATCAATAAATTTACGCAAATTTGGTGCTATTCTTAATTTTTATTTTTTATGCGGCATTTTTGTGTTTGATGGTATCGAAAACAAAAATTCCGTATAAAAAATGAAAAAAAAATCAAGAATAGCACCAAATATGCGTAAATTTATTGCGTCGTGTATTTCCTTTCCACCAATTAAATTGATTGTGAGGAAAAAAAAAGTCAGCGCTTCCAAAGGGATTTGAAGAAACTATTTCTCTGCCAATCCAATTGCCTGCCACACTTGGACCAATCAGAATAAAGTATCGACATCAGCT
>JAAOIU010153864.1:0-14646 GCA_018107765.1 Hypogeococcus pungens | reverse complement strand
ATTATCCCAGATGACCGGGCACTCGTTAACACCGCAACTACTGTACTCGTATTCCAAACTAGATGACAAAAGCGAGAAAAAATCTACTCGAGGAGACGATGAAAAACGACCTCATATTATTAATGCGCTCATGTTTACGTACAAGATTAGTTAAGTAAAAACAAAACATCATTATCGAAATAATTGGCGGAAAAATTCGCCTCTAAGAGCACATTAGATTTATGTATAGAACACGAACGACCAATCGGCAGCTACGAAGTGGCCGGCCTGGGAGAACTTCAAGTCGACAGGATGGGAGTGGAAGTACATATAGAGATTTAACCGAACTGGAAAAAATCCAACATTTGTCGTTACGTTTAATTGGCGTCAAAAAAACAAAGCGTATTGTAAAAGAACGCTATTAATTAGCGAAGTTTCAAAAATGAAAAAATCGCAGCGCGTAGGTAGGCAAGAGGGCAAGAAGAGAGAAACATTCATATCGAATCAAAGCTGACATGCGAAATGGAATGTCGTTGCGAAAGGCGAATAAGCCGCAATGTTTATTAATTCGTTTTGTCAGCGAGTTGGCATCCCGCAAAAAATACAAGAGCACGATATGAATAAGCTATAACGAAAATACGCACCGAAGTCCACCTTTGGGAGGTACCGATACTTACAAGAAAGCTCAGTCCATTATAAGTACATGACGTCATCAGTCATCAGCTCATCACCAAAGGTAAGCGTCGAGCCAAGTTTTACGCAGTAAGATACATAGACATACTATACTTGGAAAATATTCGATAGAGCTGCATGCGAGTAGTGAGCGAAGAAATTTTCAAACGTTGGTCGTCGCGTCGCGTCGCACCACTTCTCTTTAATAACGCGACTTTAATGGGTTTTTAGAAATTTCATCGACTAAAATAAGGCGACCATGCGACGATCACGTTGGCTATCTCATAAAGTCGATGCGACCGACGTCGTCTTTTTGCGACGCCAAGTAAGTATATTAAGTAAATTTATAGCAAAAACAACGAAACGGCTCTTAATAAGGGTAACAGTGCACAAATCGTCGCAATGCAAGCGCATGCAGACGGCAGTTATCTCTGTCGTCATTAGGTATGGATACGCACATGAAATCGTCTTCTATCGCTAATGACTGTGCTGCGATATTTACTGATGACGAATAACGACGAATCTACGAAATTCAGAAGGCAGATCTACAAAAATTCGGAAATGAGCGGAGAACGGAAGGACGAATTCTACATAGCGGTAAAAGTAGAACAAAAATCACAGGGTGTCTAATAGAGCGATTGGATTTCGATTTTTTTTTTTTGGAAAGTTGGAGTGTCAGAGTGAAAAAAATTGCTAATTCTGTAATTCGCCTCAAACGAACGCAGTAAAAATTTCATGCTCTGACTCAATCGTAAAATCCTCTCCATTATGGATCAGAGCACAAAATTTTGAAAATTCTCGAAAAAAATCGAAATTTTTTCACTTTTTCAAGGCTATAATAAGGAAAATTGCTTTGAAAAAACGTTTAAAAAAATTCCAAAAATTTTCAAAATTTTAGGGTTTTGATACAAAATGGCGGATCTTAGGATTGAGTCAAAGGCATGAAATTTTTACCACGTTGCTTTGAGGTCGTTAGGCATTTTTTTTACTCGTTTTCAAATTTTACCAAAAAAAAAAATCAAAATTGCTTAACAACGTCAATCGCTGAGACAGAATAGTTTTAGTTTCATAATCTTCCCTCGTTTGTCAAAATGAGAGCTTGAACATACCTAAAACAAATACGAACAAAAAAAATTCGACTGAAAATTTTCTGAAAGCAATTAAAATGCCTCATATGAGCAATTCATTCACACAACCATCTGCATCACCATCTACACGCAGAAGGCTGACAATTCCTCTTCGGCAAAATCCGCCATAAAATCAGCATTCAGAAAATATAACTTATTATACATCTGCCAAGTAATACCGACTCACCCTCTCGTATCTTCCTTTGAATTAACGTAAGCCAAAAATTCAATTCGAATCGTAGCACACCTGACGTGAACCACGCCGAGAACGTCACGTTACGTCGCATCAAAGCCACGTGGTTATACTTTTCGAATGAAGCGGGCTTGGGAAGCCTCCTCCGGTCGAGCCGACCGCCGCAGATAAAATTTAAATTAATATTAAAGGCAGAGGATTACACTTTGGGCTCGATACGTTTCGACTTTAATTAAACGGCCAACTGTTGGCCGACGAATAAAAACGAATGGATTTTAAAAAAACAAATTATGATTTATTGAAATGGAGTATACTGAAGTCTCCACGCTACATAGGGTTGGCTTTACAATCCTACTGCTCTCTGGACGTTTCTCTATCGCTGGACCGTCGTTCGAAATCCATTCGAACGTGAAATCGATGCGAAAAATATTGACAAATCGTACGTCGCGAGATGAGAATGTATCGTGTGGGGAAGACAAATGGGAAAGATGGAGGGTGCGGTGGTTGATCATGAAATTAATAGAGGTATTTTTTGCGAGGAACATTAATTTACTGATTTATTCTATTTTTGCGTAAATTTTTTTATGAATATAATTTTCCAGTGAAATATTTCACCGGTTGTTAGTACATTGTGATAAATAAAAGGGCTGGTCAAACTACTCTGAGGGAAAATTCAACATGTATAAAAATCAACTAACGCACCCGATCGTAATTCATAAGCAAAAATGCGTACATATGTATGGGTACCGAGCAATAAACATTGTAGAATCAAACCTCGTCGCGAGAAAAAGTGAAAACAAGGAAAATAAAACTCCCTGACACAAGGAGGTAAACAATACTTGCGAACTTATTTCAGTCGAAAATATATCGGTCGCGTCACGAGTTGATGTTTCCACTCTGCAGCCAAAAGAAAAATAGAAAATACCCCCTGCCCCCTCAAAAAAAAAGACAAGACGTACGGGGAAAATGCGAATCGTACAACGAAACGAAATAACTATATACGGTGAAGTTTAATCGGATACTCTAACGCGGTAATATAGTTGCTCGCAATGAAAATAGTTAACAAACAAAAACGCTTTTACAGCCAGCTACAGGAAAACTTTCTCTGCACATAAAATAGATGACGGCATGACGACGTATAGCGTACCGCCGCGTTGCAAAGACCTACGAACGAGACGTGAGAGGTAGAAGAAGGTAAAAGGAATTGGGGTTTTTGTAGTTGGTACGTAAGGAGAAAGCAACACGTGTCATTCGACTTGTAAAAGCGTGGCGAAGCTCTTTTCCCTTTTACTCGCCTCGCGAATCACAAAATTTGTTCACCGCTGTGTGCTGTGACCGTAGCATAGGACAAGACGCGTCTTCTCTCCCCGATGAGGATATCGTACAAGTGGTACTTTGAGGATTTCTATGCTGCGATAGCGACGACGACGACGATGACGACGGTAGTTAGCAAAACATAAAGAGAGGCGCGCATCAGGAAAAACAGACTTGAGCGACATGGCGACGCAACCAAATACCTGCTACGAATCCGAAGAGAATGCTTTTTGCGACGCCTTCCTCGCCGTAACGAATTTAAAGCCCGTTTAATGTAAATTCATCGCGTAATTATAATTTGCATTGGAGCTTTAAGCTGGTTTTATGTAAATCGCGTAATTATAATTTACGCTGCTTCAGGCAGTTTCATGTACCGGAAATGAAGTCGTAGGCATTTTTTTTCTCCTACAGAAGCTCTGCCTGTTGTCCTGACACCCCACGAGTTCGGTATCTTACGTTATACGGAGTGTTTTCTCGAACCAAAACACAGATGCAATCGAACGAGACGACTAGTGGGGGAGGGGGTAGAAGGTGAATGCGTATAAACACGTAGGTAAGTAAAGTACTTCGCGCTAGTAACGAAAATTGGAAGCTTTTGAAATTGAACAGCCTCGCAGTGTACATAGTTACACACCTACTACGTATATGCGAATGGTGATCGAAAATTTGATATTACGTTTAAACATCTCTCGTCTGCGAAATCGTTCAACCGTGAACAATGGAATTACATTATGAAACTGTAATTCGAGAACGCTATACAGAGATATTACACAAAACTACCGAGCTACATAAAAGCTCCGCACAAGTAACCAACTGTATAACGCAATGAAGGTACGTATACGTAATGCAAGCCGTATCGTAAGGATAGTACCTTTACCTGTAACTATTACGTGAGCTCGTTGAAAAAGCAAAGGAGGAGCACGACGAATAGTTACGTTTGTTATTTCATTTCTCTTATCGTTGTTAAATTGCCGAGCTTTTGTATTACATACCGCTGACGACAGCGCAGAATACCACTGTGTATGCAAATGGTTATAACTGCAACTATGTATTAAGTATTGACTTCACGACAAAATTGAACCGGTATACCTGCGTACTCTATTAATTTCAACCAGTCAAAAACCACTAATTTCATAGCCAGAATTGAGTAACTACGAAAATCTGTGGAAGTCCCATTCAACTTCATTATTTAGGCGGTAAAAATTTTGTTTTACTGACTGAATCGGTAAAGTTCGCAAACTGAGCCAATGAAAATTACTAACTTGATCAGTGAATCAAAATTTTTACTGCCTAAATAAAGAAAGTTTACTGAATGAATCGGTAAATTTTTAGTGATTGTAGTGAAATTTTATTGATGGATGGAGACTTAATTTTCGTTATTTAATTAGTGGAATTTGTTAGATATGGTGTACTCGTAGCAGTGATGCAAAGCAGGGTGGAATATCAATCCCATTCCCATAAGTCCTGAGATTTTCGGGAAAATCCCATTCTCATTCCGACCGCAGAAAAATGAAGATCCTAATTCCCAATCCCAATCCCAATCCCGATCCCGAATCTCAATCCTGAGAAAAATCGTAAATTTTAAATCCGCTGAAAAAAAGTAATAATTACACAACAGACAAATCAGTGAAAAAAAATTACTAAACTTTCGCTGGATTTCGCTGATTCTTCAATATTGACTTTTTTCCAGTGACATTTTCACTGATTCTGACTGAGAGAGCAGAATACCGATCCCATTCCCACCCCGAATTTCGGAATAATGCAGAGATTTTTGGGAAATTCCCAATCCCATTCCCCTCTCGATCGCAGATAAATGAAAATCCTGAATCCCATTCCCATCCTGAACGCAGGTGGAATAAAAATTCCGAATCCGAATCCCATCTATCCCGGCAAAAATCCCGCGGTATTCTACTCTGATGCAAAGTCTATAATATAACAAAATATCGATAACTTCGATTAATCAAAAATGTTAATCTTATTGATACATACATCGACATTATTATTATTTTTTTTTGAAGACTCGAACACCACACACCTAACGTTCAACGAAATTTTAATTCAATATTTTGAATGTAGTTGTGCAATGCTTATAAATATTCCAAAAATAAGTGCACATTTTTTGGTAACTAGAGCATACGACGACGAAGACACACATTTTTTTTTTTTATTTTATTCTGAAGGCCTGTGTTTTATTTAATTTTTTTAAAAATACTTTTTGTTTAAATTTTGAAATATCGATACACAGAAAATTGCACGTCGATAAATATGGATGAGAATCTAAGTACATTGATAACTTTGCACCACTAACTCGAAAATTCGAATTGGAATAATAAATCAGAGCATGTCGTACGCTATTTATCGTTGGATATTGAAAATCGAGAAGAAAGGGTTTCCGGTCCACCCTACTGCATAGGTGAGTGAGAGAGAATAGACGTAGCCTGTCTCATGCGATCCTCCGTACTTTTGTAAAATTTCTCGAAAAAAGTCTTTTGTTGACTTGATGATGTGTTTCAGGATGATGGAGCAACCATTCAAGAATGACGACGCTGACACGTGTAGGTGATTGCACCAGACTGCCCAGACTGTTTAAGGCTCTTTAAATTTGAATCAGTCAAAAAGGAAAAATCCACTGATGAAATAGTCAGAATTTAGCCACTGCCAGTCAGTACAATTTCACTGTCAATCAGTGAAAATTCACTCAAGTTACCTATTTTCCCCTTGAAACTTATCTTTGCGAAAATAATTAGAAATAACTGTTTTTTGAAAAGCGCCAAAGAAACATCTTCTACTTTCGGTCTACATATTACCTACTGGAATATAAAATGGAAATGTGAATAAAAAATTACACCCTCTCTCCTCATTAACGGCAGGACGGGGTCGGTAATAATAAAGGCAACTGGCTTCGTCATTGATAAAAAAAAAAAAAAAATTCAACATTAGTCNATAATAAAGGCAACTGGCTTCGTCATTGATGAAAAAAAAAAATTCAACATTAGTCGCATCTGCCAGTAGGTAAATTTTCATCAAATTATAGCGGAAAGGTTGATTTCATCATCAGCACCAGCGAGATATATAATAAGCGACTGTTTAATCAAGCGACAACAATTTTGTTCGTCGGATAATTTTAATTACGTAACCATCTCCCTAAAGGTCCGAGGTGCACATGAGATAAACCGTAAAGGGTAGAACNCACTCGCCTCTGCCCACCTTACAGGTATCGAAATAGAAACCCGTGTAAAAACGAAAATGAAAACGAGGAAAAAAATCACCTCCCGCTTGATATTCGATTACATATCTACCTACATCCTATTCCCATTTTCGTCTTTTTTCCCCTTCTTCTTTTTTTTTGGATATTCGCGTACCTCTCTACAAATATGTACCGATGTAATATTTCAATTCAAACGCCAATTATTCCGAGCCGACGAATAAGTCAATAGAGCAACTTGTATTTTTACGATTCGGCAGCTCGTCTTCTTCAAATCCAACATTTTTTCCATCAACAACAACCCTCTTTCTAAATCTTGGATAGATGAAAAAGAAAAGCTACAAGTACGAAGCTCTACTCGAGTACACGCGTATCCCTCGCATACGTATAAAAATCGGCTTCCGCAAGCTTTGACGCGAAAACAAGATTTTAATATCCTCTCGTTTTCGTCTTCCTTTAGCTGATCCATTTTTTCGAAAGTAACGCCGCTTCGCATCAATATCACGTCACATACACGTCAGTCATGAAAATGGTTTCGTATAGGTACTGGGTAGGCAGATAGGTTGAAGGAGACCGCTGCTGCGGAGATACGTATACGAATTGTCAAGCTCAAAAGATCTATTTCTTAAACCTTCGTCGTCGTCAAGATGCAAAGGAGCGGTACAAAAGTATATTTGCTTTAGAGCCAAATCGCCTCGTCGTTTTTCTCTTTCCATTCTGCAGGTTCTCGCCGCGTCTATAGCTTTTCTACAGCTTATCCGGGCGAAACGTGGCGTTATCTGAATAACAATCGTATCGAGAGTGTTATTTTTCCCTCTTGCGGCGACTGAGGAGGAATAAATAATACGAGGGAGGAGAGGAGTAAAACCACGTACACTTGCGCGTGTCTTCGTCTCTTTTCACTAGATGCTTTCGCTTGTCCCGCGTATCTTTCGTTTTCTTTGAAACCGTTATAGCTCGATTGCGGTCCGTCGATTATTTCCACATTTCGGCATAAATGTTACGTGCAAGTTGAATATAACGCGGCGTAGATAAGCGTATTCAAACACCGCAATAGCGGGATTTTTGGTCAAAAATTTTGCCAAAAAATATTAAAGCCGTTTGCGAACATCTTTGCAGATGAATAAGACTGCGCAGTGTCCATTCGAAAAGAATATTTTCTACCAAAAAGTTAAAAAATTAATAATTGGAAACATTAATCAGTTGATTATCATTATATCGAATCAGAGAATGACGGAGCAATTGTTTCAACAGTTGGACAAAAATGAAAAGCCAAAGCAACGAAGAAGAGCCTTGAAACGAAAATAAGTCACATAATGGAAGGATTTAGTCCCAATTCGCATTGATCACTTTGGTTACCTTTGGCAAGAACCATCCATCTGCTCATTTTCAAATCAATCAATGCGCAAATGGAATGAAAATCATTGATATGCCAACGCTATTTCTTAGGGAAGACGTTTACATTTTTAGAAAATTTCGATTAGAAAATGAAGTAAAAACGCACTCAGATTCGACTAAACCACTCGTTCCGATCTTTTTATGTACAATGAAAAAATAAAAAGATCGATAAAGAGGGCATAGGCCAATTGCGCACCAAGTAAGAATTTTTATGAACCCATTGCGCACCAAGCTCTGCAAAATGGAAATGAGATGAAAAAAATGACTGGTTATCAAAATGAACTTCAATGTTGTTTGCATTATGTTATTTAAGAAGTCCGACGAAATATACACCTAAAATTCTGCCTCGACTTTCAGCGAATTTTTGGAAAACGAATTTAGGCCAAATTTACAGTCGAAAATGAAAAAAATTTTACCTGATTTAGAGCTAGAGGTCTGAAATTTGGTAGGTACCCCATTTCTAACCGTACGAATCGACTGAAAGTAGATTTGAGTCTTTGAAAAGCTTCTAGTCAATTTTTGGAATTAGACTGGTAGTGGAAAATTTTTGGTCTTGAATTAGAATCGCATATTTTTTAAAAACCAATATCATAATCAGTCGAGTGCGGGGATGCATCGATATTGATCGCGATGACACTTAAGAAAACACACGTTTTTTCAAATTTCAGAGAATTTTTGAAATCCAGACTAAAAAATTTTCTGAAGGCTTCAGAAGAGTTCGAAACAGCTTCCAATCGATTTGGCTGGTCAAAATTGCGTCATAAACAACATTTCAGATTTTTTTGCCACGCTGTTGAATTCATACTTTGCAAAAATCCTAATTTTGGGATTGGTACGCAATTGGGCTATAGTTAGGTAGGTAGTCGGCACTCCTTTTAGTGCGCAATTGGTACGTAAAAATAAACAATAGCGGTGCGCAATTGGCCATTCCCGGATAAGAGGAAGGTGGGTTGATTCTAAAGAGAACTTCCACCAGTAAAGAAATTTAATTGGCTCTTAAACGAACAATTTTTCAGTCGAGTTTTGTTTTTCCCCACTCATTTTTTTCAATTACACCGCCTTATAAAGAGTACCATGAACTGCATCGTTTATCTCTAACGAACGCCCAGCAGCATACCGACCGACCTCACTCTTGTATTAACTAAAAGCACGTAAAAAAAAGCACAAAAAGCAGAGGGCGAGGAAAAGCGGTAAAGAAAAACCCCACACTCAAGCTTCGGTTAAAGTGCGCTTTTAATATTCATCATTATCATCTTAGTGTTAAATCGCATTACAAGAATAAATATTCGACCGAACTGCGAGCGACGAAACAACTCCAGCTACCTCCTTTCTGCCTTCGCGTGGAATTAAAAAAAACAAGAGCACCCGAAGCGTACGTAAAAAAGAAGCGAAGAGAGTACCGCAGAGGAAAACTCCCTCTATTCACAACCTCACCATAGATAGCAGACGATGCGGTAATAATTGTAGCGTAAAATATACTTTTTTGCACCGTCTCGACGACTACACGATGCTGGAATCTTTTTTCAAGTAGGTACTACGGCGACGAGTACAGCCAAGTTGTCGAGTAGACTGCCGCATCGCGACGATAAATTAACACATTTTTAATTATTCGACGTAATGAAATGATTTTTCAAAAAGACAAATACGGCTTTAGAATTATCAAGAGGTTGCATGTCTGTCAGTTTAACATTTTAGCTAAATTGAGCTAACGAACCAACCAACTTGGTCGTCATTTTTTTTTCTTTTATTTTTCTCCCTACAGATCACGTTACTTGATAATCTATTCTGATGCATGTATTTTTCTGGTCCATAACGGTGGGTAAAGCACTAGTTTATTCAAGTAAAATATTTACCTGTTAATCCGATCGAATCAATCAAAACACCCCCTCCCTCACCGAGAAAGCACTTGCCACGATGAAAAAATTACACCTTCC
Source organism: Hypogeococcus pungens (assembly GCA_018107765.1). NCBI lineage: Eukaryota > Metazoa > Arthropoda > Insecta > Hemiptera > Pseudococcidae > Hypogeococcus > Hypogeococcus pungens. The sequence continues at coordinate 4,824 of JAAOIU010153864.1, read as the reverse complement.
GAATCTCAGCCTGGGCTTTGCATACAGCTTCAATGCACTATTCATACGAGCGTACGATTAAACACGCCTACCAAACAATATGATTTAATTACCGACATATTCTCAGCCATCTGCTCCACCTACTCTACGTACGTGTAAATTGATAACATACGCCTCGTATCATTTTAACAAAGTTAAGATACTGTACGGGAGGTTGGAATACCAGGGTACACTTGTTAGATAATTTTTCACTTTGCGGATGTCTTCTCACACCTACACATTCGAACATCTCTTCACTTCTTTTCTCTTCTGGTTCAGCATTTTCCGCTCCGCAGAGGGAATTGTTCACTCGGCCCACATGCTCGGAGTACCGCATAGCTACCTCATCTTGGGTACCAAACTTTGGGCACTTTTCATCGTCAACCTGGACGTAAATCTCCCCAACTAATCTCACTGGTAATTCAAAATCTAATGCTTTGGTTTCACGAAGGACGTGGTAAATGAGGATGGATTTAATCTGGTAGTGTGTACTTTTTATTACACTATGATGGAATGAAAAATCGTCTGCTGCTTTGGGGTAATTGATGAGAGCGCAGAGTTGCCCTAAGAGAGCAAGAATATCGCGACAATTTGTTTCTTGCTCAATCTATGCGGCTGGACGTTTCGGCCTTCATGTCCAATGTCTACTCTACACTTCGACCAACGAGAAGCAAATGCCCACATCGAAAGTGAGCCTATTTTAATAAGAAAACCAGAAGTATCGGACTCGTCTAGGAGTACGGAATTTTAGTATGTCGGTTAGACAAATCCATGAAAAAGATCACTGAAATTTTACCGATTTTTTCTACTGATTTGCCTGAGGAGCAGCTCTAACTCTTTTCAGTGATATTTTCACCAATTTTTAAATGAGAAGGTAGAGTCGCGAGTATCAGCTTTTAATTAATACATACGACCCAATTTCATAAAACTGACGCTTTTTGAAAATGCTATGAAGTTTAAAAAAGTATAAAAACTTGAGAAATTAATAAATTCATATGAATTCATCTATTACACTTCGGTTCAATTGTATATCAAGAGCAAGTATAACAATACTTGGAGAAGGACGGAGGGAAAAACGTATGTACATTACGTACATTATTAAAATCTTGTCATTGCCGTCGTATAAATTCGATACACGAAAAATTCTTCACGGCTCTGCTTCAATTTTTCGGTTCGTTTAGTTGAAAAATTGGTCGCTAACGTAGGAACGATAATGCACCCCTGACGTTTTCCTTCCTTCCCCTTCCTCAGTAGATTTCGAATTTGCTTTCTCGCATCCGTCGAGTTAGATACACGGGATAGGGGCACGAAGAACAGGCTGTCAGCGACTAGAAAAGATAATAATCAGGAAACGTCAAACACATACAAAATTCTTCACCATCACCACTTCGGTATTTTTAATACACATTTCGTCGAGGCATTTTTCATGTATACTGGATACTCTGGAATGATCGCTGATCACTCCAACTGCAACCCGGGTCGTCTAAGAATTACAAGTACGATGGCATCCTTTCTGCTTTACTCGCCCAACTCTGCAGAGCCGAGACAAAAATAAGAACGCTGACATCTGGCTTTTGGGTGATAAATTCAAACTGTCAGAAGCATATTTTTCAGCTGCCGGCGTCAGCGTCGTCTTAGTCTTACAATCATGTTGATAAAGCGCCGTGAGAAACTTTCGCGAGGAGGACAAGCAGCGAGGCACCGGTGCGAATTTTTGTTTTCGCTTTCGCCGACTCGCAGATGGAGAGAAAGCAAAGGTTGGGAAGGCGTGAATGTGGCGAAGGATGAGAACGAAACTGCGTGTATTTTTTCGCGCTCTTAAGCGCCCGCTGCAAGTACGTACATGTTCGTGAACTGTATAAGCTGCGGCAGCGCGAGATGATGAATGGTACAGAAATTGTATCCGAAAGGTACACTACATAAGACGCTAGAGACTTTGGTAAATGAGCCGGCAGTCGAGCGTACTCTGTTAAGAGACGAGGTACTCGTTCATCGAGCGAGGCATAGAGATGGAGCCGTATAATTTGTCGTCCTTTTACGTAAAACAGCGTCGACGACGATGATGATGATACCCGAGTAATCGAGTAATATCGCGATTTCAGCGGAGAAACTGGTATACCGGCGAGGTGGTATCTAAAGCAACGCGCTCAATTACCGCAGGGCGAGAAAACCACGACGAATTAATACCCGGCAACCAACGTCTCTATCTAAAGCGAAATTTATAAGTGGAAAAAGTTATAGACGCAAATTGGCCCCTTGCATTATTAACAAGACAACGACTAATTTGCAAAAAGACCCTAGACAACGACGACCGAGCGAAGCAAGAATACACAGCCAAGACTTCGGCATTCCCTAGACAGACGCATCGTCTTTCAACTTGCCATCTCCCTCGCCCAACTCGTGCCACCTTTCCATAGTCAACTTTTAATATAGAGGCAAGTTTTCCTGCATCTAAAAAAAATTAGCCTCGTGACGCAAACGAAAACACATCGTCGTATTCCGTTGAATGAAAATTCAACAGATGTTACCGCCAAGTCAACTCAAGTAAACCTATTTATTTCTATACGTAAGTACATTTTTACGCCATATACAGATACATACGACGTCCCTACTTGAAAAAACTTTAGTTGAATTTACTCTATTTTCTCTCAACCTTTGACACCATAGACGTAAAAGAAAAAACGTAAATGCCCGAGCAAAAAAAAAGAATCAATCCAACGATCAAATCTTTTTAATGGTTTTGTTACAAGTGTACACGTCGTATTACACGACACTAGAACAAGGAAAACGTTCACACACTCTCGGCGCACCAGTATAAAATAACCCTAGACTTAAATCAATTATCCGAAGCAATGGTTCACAGCGAGCTTCATACAATGAAATAAAAAGAAAGCCGAATAGCTAGATGAGAGCATCGTGTAAACCAGTGCGAAATTTTCTATTTTCAAAGAGGTCCCGACGGAACTAGAGGTAAAAAAAAAAAAAAGAAAAAAGAAAATACCATTCGCAATAATTTGCTACTTTTCTCGGTATTTTACCTGTAAACGTACGTTGTACACACGTACATGCCACCGAGGATGAGAGACGCGATGCTTGAAGGCGCGCATAGACACAAGCCCCTTAGTAATCATCACTAACTCGACTCTCAAGAGATGGCTAAGTAAATAATGAGACTTTCTTACGACGCCGAAATACCTCGTAAGTCTTGCTTTCGTTTTTCTACGCTCATGGCACAATGAAAGAATAATCGAGCAACGAATCTCTCTGTTTCTGAAGTGTTTTTTAAACCTTTTTCCTCTGAGTGTTTTTTTTTATCGTGACCCAACAACGAGTCCCTTCAACTCCTAAAAAAAAATGTCATAAAAAAACTAATCTAAGCAGTGAAAAAATAATTTATGCCCTGTTTTTTTCAAGGGTTGGAGGACTTTGCTTACCGAAAATCGCTGCAGTAGATAAGTTGTATCGTGAAGGTTTAGCGATCTACTAGGTCTTAAAATATGAACGGAATGAGTTTTACCTCAAGTGCACTCACAACACAATTACCCCCGAATAGTACCTAGGTAGGTACCAGAGCTGGGCAAGATCATTTTCAAAACGATCTAAGATCAAATCATGAATCAAAACAATAAAAATGATCAAGATCAAGATAATTTGATTAAAAAAATGATCTGATCTTAGATTAAAAAACAAGATCAGATCAGAATTTTGATTTTTTTGCTGAAATTTTCAAATTTAGCTGAAAATGTGATTTACTAAAACAAAAAATTTTCATTACGTTTTACATTGAAAATTCATAAATTCATTCATGTTAAAATTAATTAAATCAATTCAAAATTAATAAAAATTCTGCGACTTGCGTATCACTTTACGAGGGAAGAAATGACGAATGTCTGATTCGATATCAGTTCTCATCTTTTTGGGATTCAGCTATTAGGCAGAGTTTAAATTTGATTTTAGAAAAAAAATACCAAGACTACGGATGACATTACGCAGAATTACGAAAAAAATACAAAAATTGAAAATTATCTTGGAAAATGATCTTGAAAAGTGATCTTGAACAAAAAAAAAAAAATTGATCTAGATCAGATCAAGATCAAAAAATGAACTACGAAACTCTCTCAATCATGCTAAACAAAAAGAAGGCACGAGTTTTGACTCGAAAACAAGCAAGTATTAAAACGTGTTCATTTCTTTACCTTTTTTAATTCTTTATTAAGCTCGTTATCTTCGGAGAGTTTGCGTTTTTCGCTGCCTACTCCAGTACTACTGTTACAGTTGATAGGCGAGCCTGACACGTCAGCTTCTAAACTCTGTAATGAGGAACAGAAAACAATTATCATCAGTACTATATAATATTTTTCTTTTCGAATGTAGATCTAATTGAGGCTTTTCATAACACGAACACCCCGGTACGCGACCTCGATCGACCGAGGGCTAAGCTCAAAGACCATCCTTGATGAAGGGAATTTATAGGACAAATAGACAGATGAAGTCACTCGGCTTACCACATAGCAATAGCAACTCTTCGAAGATTTGTACACCCCGTACTCGACGGGTAATCGTATTCCATCTCTTTACAACGAATTTAAGCAGTTATTCTGGTCGTTTGTTATAGGCAAGGGAATCTAGATTTTTTATGCAAGGTTCACCTGAAAAATTCCTATCACCGGGAACTTTTTTTCAAGAGGTTTAGTAGACCTCCCGAACCAACTTACCAAAAGTCCCCACTCCTTGGAGGGGGGGAGCATGGCTCAGGAGAGGATGGTGCAGTATTTTTTGGGAGGTCCCTACCATCTTCTGAGCTCC
>JAAOIU010153616.1:12911-24950 GCA_018107765.1 Hypogeococcus pungens | reverse complement strand
AAAACAAGTCGGAAGCTTTAAACCGCGCATGCGTGTTTAAGTTGAAAAAAATAAAAATACGTCATTCATTATATATATAGCGTTTCTTCTATTTTTATAAATGCAATCCAGTTTATTATAAAAGTCTTTGGAAACTGATAAGGTCGAGGTTTATTTTTATTTAACGTTTTGTTTTTCAAATTTTTAAAAAAATGTTGGCCATCAAAGTAGAATAAAATTGTTAAATTTCTGAAAAATTCTCAAATTGGGTAAGTGAAAAAAAACCGTTACAAGCGTTTAAATATTTGAAGTGTGTAACGGTTGTTACTTCGTAAGGTTTCGTTTAATTTGCGTAAAAAAGCATATTTTTAATTGCTGTTTATTTTTTAAAACTTCGTTAATTCAGGTAATTAATTCTAATTCTATTCTTTACAGAAGGTGGCTATTCACTGTTACAATTTGGTAACGTTGCCAACAATTTATACGTGAATTGTTGGTTTAGAATCGTTTTGCAAATTTCACAATGGAAGCAGTTAATAAGAATTCGGCAACCAACAAAGCTACAGCTCAATTTCGCGAATTGTGTGCGATTTCGAACTTTCTTGACACTGGCTTAACTCCGAAACAATTGCATTTATGTCGTAAATTAATTGAAAAAGGAGTTAATCCGGAAGCTTTAGCACATTCTGTAAAAACCGTCAGAGAAGAAGTTAGGAAAATTCAATCTAACGAATAATTGAGTTTAAAAGGTTTTCTGTAATGGATTATTTAATGGTTATTAATTAAAACGTTCGAAATTAGAAGTAATTTACTATCTCTGTAAATTATGTACTAATTATTGCCATGCAACCAAGTGGTTGTATGCGTGCTTGTTATGAACTGGAATTGAAAAATCGAATTGATTTGATGCCTTTCTGAAACTTTTTTGCACTTAACGTGACATTTCTTAAGAAGGGAACAAATATTTATATATATATTTATTTTGTACCTTTCTTCTAGTCAATCTTTAATCATTTCACATTCTTTATATTGTTTCGACATGGAACGTTGCGATTCTCATTGGCTCAAACGAGATCATTTACTATCACTTTACTATAGGATTATTAATAATTTTTGTTATTCCAAGCTTTATTTATTCTCAGTTTTTAGTATAAATGTTATGTGCACGTAATTACAATTTTTATTTCGTTACAAAATTGCATTTGTAATTCTCGTTTTCATGCGTTTTTTTGTTTTGGTTTTACAGCACGAATTCCTTGTGTATATTCCTAATCGCTAATCTCTGTCTTGTTTTTGGAACCTATATTATCCTCCGTTCGATTTCTTAATCGTAGCGCTGCAGTGAACTGAAGAAATGGTATGATTTTATTGAGTTTGGAAATTGCAAAGTTCCTACCTTTTTCATTCCTTACTGAGTAGAAAAATTTGCGAGTAGTTAGAGTACTCAGTTGATCTTCTATTATTTTTGAGGTGAAGGAAGGCGTATCGAAAATAGGTAATTAGATCTAGATATTATCTGAGTTTTCAATTTCGTTAATTTCATTCATTTGTGATGCATTTCTTATTTTTTGAAATACGTATTCGTGTTGTGATACTACGCGAACGTGGTTTTGTAGTGTTGTATTTATATTTCGTATCTTTCGATCGTAGTTTGATTTTTCTTTCATTATTTTTCCTTCTCGAATTATTGAAATTTGGTCGCATAAACAGTATTTTGGTTTCCAGGACAAAAATGACGAATCTTTCGACGAAGAAACCGTTCGCGGTCGCGGTCGTCCTCTCGGTGCGAGAACGGTAGTGAAATCAGTAAACCTTAAAAAAGTCGCCGAAATCGATCAAAAGAAAAATAACCATTTGCAATGCAACATTTGCAATATCCAATTCAATCAGCTCGTTAATTTTGCCAACCATTGTCTAAAAAATCATTTCAATTCGTCGTATTACCAATTCGATTGCGGTTTTTGCTACGAAATTCATACCTCGAAAGAAAGCCTTTTGAAGCATATCATTTGTCAGTCGGGTGAACTAAAAGATAAATGTGACGTCGCCATCGTATGTCCGCTTTGTGTTCTTCCTCAGGGTAACTACTCGTCCGAGAGCGAATTCCGGAACCATTTGCAGTACCACGTTGATTCTCAGCAAAGCGGTAATTTCTGCGTCTTACCTTCGTGCAATTATTTAGCTTACGATATCGATGACTTGACTAAGCATATTATTGGTACGCATACCAATCAAATCGTTGCCGATTCCAATTGCCTACTGTGTAAAAATCCCAAGTCGTCCGCTCCGTATTTGAACGATCCCAAAGTCGATCCGGATTTATTGAATTCTTACATCGAAGAAGTCGACGGCGCCGATGAAACGTGCCCTTTGTGTTATACAGTTCTCAAAGATCTCAATACTGTACTCGTGTCCGCCAACGAAGTTATTTCGTTTGAAAAGCCTAAATATTACCGGTGTACTATTTGCAATTCAGGATTTAGTACGCAAACTAAAGTTACCAAACATGCGTGTCGTCAACTACACACCACCATTTGTCCGGAATGTAATCGACAATTCAATTCCAAGAAAAGACTCGTATTCCATTTACAATCTCATTTAGATCCTTCGATGACTTTGAGATGCGACGTATGCATGTTGACTTTTAGCGACGAAACAACTTGTTACGATCATGTGCGATTCAGCCATGAGTCGGAAACATTATGTTGTGACACGTGTGGAAAAACCTACATTACGAGGATTGGACTCAGTATGCATCAAATGTATCACGACGACGTGCGTAAATTCAAGTGCTCGGACTGCGGTAAAAGATTCTTGAATCAGGCTACTCTCAAAGAGCATCGTGTATCGCACTTGAACGTGAAACCATTCCAGTGCGATATTTGTGGAAAATCGTTGTCTCGAGCGTCTCGTCTACGTATTCATTTGAAAGTTCACTCGGCCAGAAATAGTACTAATTTTCAAAAATGTTACACGTGCAAAATTTGCGGTTTCGTCTCATTCTCCGGCGAACGTCTTCTCGAGCATAATGTCAAAACGCACAATAATAACGAAAGCGATACCAAGACATCAATCCTGCATAAATTATATCGCTGCGAATTCTGCGACAACTGTTACGATATGCCTTCGCTTTTGCATTTGCATAGAGAAACCCACGCTCCTGATACAACCGAAAATCCTTTCGTTTGTGGACTTTGTAACGGATATTTTAAAACGTATTCGCGTCTCGTTACCCATAAACTTTCGCACGGCATCAACACCGAAACTCATATTTTGCAGATTAGCTCGAGTCTCGAAAGTTCCGACAGTTTCATCATTCCGCAGTATTTTTGTTGCAAATATTGCGATAAATTGTACGAACAGTATACAGCTTACAACATTCATATGAAGCATTCGAAGCACTTCGTTCCCAAAGACAAAAGCAGTCCGAAAAGGAAAGTAGAAGAAGTTGTGAAGGTCAGTCGTAAATCCAGCCCCAAACCACGTTCTGCCAATGTCGTCGAGAAGAAATATAAGCAAAGAGAAATTGAATTGGCTGTCCAAAGTCTGAATAAAGAAAACATGACGCCGATTAAAGAACCCAGACCTACGGTACGATTGCTTTCCAACTTGGAAAAATTAATCTGCTGCAAATGTGGCAAAAATTTTGCATCCGAGAAACTACTTCGTGTTCATGAAAACCGACATAATCCTCGTCGCAAGAGGAAGACCTATTCCTGTGAAGATTGTCCGAGGTCTTTTACCAATAAAACGGAGCTGAGAAAACACGAAAACGTCCACCATAAACCTCAACTAATGTGCGATAATTGCGGTAAGGAATTCCGATACAAAGGTTGGTATGCTTTGCACGTCGATAATAAGGTTTGTTTCCGTACCGATGAGGAAGAGATCCCAGAAGAATTGAAAACTAACTTGCCTTTTACTGATATCATAAATCGTATATTACTTTTTTAAAATATGCGTCGCCTAAATTTTTTGATATCGTCAAAAGTGTGGTGAAAGAAATTTTGCCATGTCAGCATTAAAGAATCATTATTCAAGTTTTTTTTTCAATTCGTCATGCGACAAAATTATATAATATTTAAAAAAAAGTATCAGGCTGCTCATGATGACTGTGATATTCATCTCAATGATTCCCTCCTTTGAAAATTTATCCAATTTTTTTTCCTTAAAGTTGCGTCAATTTTTCGTGATTTTAGTTTATTCTTCAACTCAGGTGCTAAAAAGTATTTATCTAATGTATTTATTTAAGTTAATTTTCTCTTCAATTTTTCTCTCTGACTTTATCATACTAATTCTGTTTGTTTCGCCGAAACAAATTTTTTATAAGTCGATGATTCTGGTCTACCAATTTCAATGCTTACTTTTTTTGTATTTTTAAAAAGTCTTTTTACGTAATTTTGTAGTTTATAACTCATTTGATGATTTTTTTTATTCCTTCATAGTTCACTTAACAAATTGCTTTGAACGTTTTGAGCTCGCCGTTTATTTTCACTGATTTAAATTTTCATTATTTTTTTACCCTGATTGTTGTTGTGCATAGATTAATGATTTTGAACTTGGTTCTTGTTGTTTTTTTTCTTGCCACCTTATCTCAACTCTTTTTTACTAGATTCGAGTAGTAATTTATTTTTTTCTTAAAAATTTTTGTGTGTTCTTCCATTTAGTTTTCAGATTTTGTTACTGTTTTTTTTCTTATTGTTATCATTACTTATTCCTTAGCTATTATCCCTAAAAATAGGATACGTGCAATGTTGCCGTGAAATTTATATTTATACCTATTATTTTCATCTTTTTTTTCAATGTGATTATACGTTCTTTTGATCTCATTCCTCGTATGAATTCAAAAAGTCCATTTTTTGATCTTTTTATGACTGAACTGCAAAAGTAGGTACAAATTACGGTTCTTAAGCTCTTCGTACGATAAATTACATCAAGACTGAAAACAATGAATTTTGATGACAGTGATAGTTTAATTACTTAACTACCTACCATTTTTTTTGAAAAAACAAACAAAATAGGTAAGTGGGTATTTAGCTTTTCAAAAATGTAATTTCATAAGGAATCGGTTTGTTTAAAAGCGAAGTTTTTCGTTGATAATTTTTTCATTATTCTGCCGATATTCAGGCAATCATCTGTAATGTGAGAATGGTTTATATTAAAGCCAATCTATTTCTCTCAGCGCCGCGAGTTTTTCTTTTTAAATTTACTGTACTGTTACCTATTCCGCTGTGTAATTTTCCTTCTAATCTGATTGCTAGTCGACTTGCCATATCGTGAAGACTTCTTGGAAAATAGCCAGTAGCTTGAAAAAAAGCCTGAAATAAATTGGTCATAATTGCTAATCCGAATAAAATCATGATGATTAATTCAACACATTTTACCGTCTTCAAGTTGATCCACTTTTTCATTTCAGGAGGAACTTCTAAATTACAGAGTTGACATTGATTTGGTAACATGGCTCTTAGATCCCAATTTCCGCAAGTAACAAAAATTGATTCATTTGGTTCGTTACCGAAGTGTTTGTCTAGCCAAATATTAAAATCATCTAAAACTTCTGGAAATTCTTTTGAGTTTTCAACTGTGTCCTGAGAAGTCAAAAATGCAATAAAGCATAGATGACGGTACGATTCTCAATCTAAACAATTACCTGACTAATTCCAGTAAGACTTGTACAAAAAGCGGATAGTTCCGGGTGAACGACGGGTTTAACATATTGATGAAATTTTGAGATGACAGTGTAATCTCGAGTATCGACAGCTAAGCATGGGAATTCGATTATTTCCTAAAATTTCAAAGAATGTATGGCGTGTTATGCTGTTCGCAAGTAAATCAACAACGAAAATTAAATTATGTACCTGAGGATTGGGTTGATTGTGTTTATCGCATGTAGCCTCAAAATCCAAAATAAAGAACTTTTTGTATTGAGTATTAAAATTAATGGATTTTCTAAAAAGCCAGAATGAGTTCCTCTGCATTTTTCTTGCGAAAAATTCCTGCAAAAGTTTACAGTATTAAAATCTTCATACTATTTTTTCAAAAAATAAAAAAACAAAAAAAAAATAGAACTGTTTTTATGACTTCGAGACTGAACTGAGNAAAAAAAAAATAGAACTGTTTTTATGACTTTGAGACTGAACTGAGCAGAGGTTTTGCTGTTGTTGTCTCACTTCAAACGCATGAGTTTGGAGTGAGATAAGAACAGTTAACACCTGTGCTGTGCTAAGTTCAGTTCCGAGGACTTGAAAGCTTGAAACAGACCTGTCTATTTCAACCGACCGGTGATAACAGCGTTGTTGATAAAAAAATTGGTGATGTTTTTGTTTTGTTCTAGCTTGTGATATGAAAGTGAAGATCGCGCTTTTGTGCAAAAATCGTTCAAGAATTTAAGATCAAATTTTTTTTTTTTCCAGTATGAAGTAGTGAAGCATGAATCCATACAAGCATCTGAACCAGTCTAAACTGAAGAAAAAAATCAATGAAAAATTAGATGAGTAGATAAAACTATTACATTTCTCGTCATATATTTTGTTCATAATATAGTAGGTACGTAGCGTCATGTAGAAACTCAATTGAAATTTATTCTTTCTTTCCTTTACTAAACTCAGGCTTGGTTGAATAGAACGGAACAAAATAATTTTTTGAACAAATGAACCACAACAGAACAAAACGATATAAAATAGAACAGAACAGAACCAAACAAAACAACAAAAAATTGAGAACAGAATATTGAAATTTTTCACTCTTCGCGAATCGCAGTGCCTGTGTCGTCTTTCCATCAGATAAGTGACGACATCGCCACATTTATGTGTTAGCAACCGACGTGAATAAAAATCAAAAATTTTGACAAAATTTTGTTCCAATTTATGAGAGATAAAGTATTTTATTTCTATTTTCCTAACAGAAAATCCAGTTCAACTACTCCACGGCTCATCCCTTATGAACGGAACAGAACAAAGCGAACAAAAAAGAGAAACAGAACAGAATGGAACTGAATGAACGGAAAAAAACATCAGAAAGAAAAATCAACTTGAACGAAACCAGAACTGAACAACAAATTTGATATTTTCTTGAACGAAAGAACGGAACGGAACAAAACAATCGTTTTGTTCCTCAGACCTGCCTAAACTCAGGATGAACTTCAACGATTCTGTAATAGCTTCAAGTTACTTGCTCTTCATGGTCTATGGCCTCTCATTCCTCGTTCATTCATAATCGTAATACTTCACCAAATGTGATTTTTCTGATTCTTCCAGTTCCTTTCTTTGTCAATCGCGTTTTTTCCAACTGCTTTCGGCATACTTACGGTTACATTTTTGGTATGTGGTCAAAGTAGTGTGTAATAACAATAATTGTGAGGGGACTGATAGCGTATACCTCAATACTTATCCGTTATCCACCAAAGCCAGTTATGATCAAGATCAAGAGTTGTTTATAAAGTGTCTTACTTTTTCCGTCAACTTTAGAACTTGATGCTGCGTCATCATTTTTTTCCCCTCGCGTTTACCCTTTTTTTTCGATTATCTACCTATCTGTTCTCCTTGCGTCATCCTATTTCTGCAATGAAACTTCCAGCTATCAAACAATCTACCTATCATAATAAATTTGAGGGAGCGACTCATTTTTTGAAAATTTGTTTACCCAGCGACGTTGAATGAAACCAACAATGACACGGTAATTTTATCTCATTTTAATTTTTATGCCAATAATTTGCATTTTTTCTTCATGCGATGTCGTCAACTAAGCTATATCTTTTGACGAACATACCTACTTCATGACTTTTTTTTAGCCGCAATAATTGTGCGCGCTTGCGAATATAAACTTATACTTGGTACATTGGCAAAATTCACGCAGTTTTTAATGAGTGCAAATGAATTATAAGTACTCTGAAATTCGAAGTGGTCACTGGTCAGTCAAAATTTTTTGTCGATTTTGATTTTCATTCAATAGGTTACTGTTCTCACCATTTGAATAACCATTTTCTACGTAATTGCCAGTACCTACTCTAATTTTTTTTTACGAAAGCTTCAAAAACATCGACAATCCATTATATTTTATTACGAGTACCCAAGTAAAAATAGAAATCGACGTATAAAAAATTCTTGGTATCATAATAAATTGATGAGTTAGTAGTAAATTGAATCTACATATATTGATAAGGTAAGGATTAGAGATAAGTTTTTGTTCGATAACCCAAAGTTCAAAACTTTACTGTCATTTACATATCACTTTTTTGACATTATTATAAACATGAAGTGACGAGAAGAAAGTCGTGAAGTTGTGTATGCATATGATACTTAGTTTAATTTTTTTCAACACTTCAAGGCTACTAGTGTTGTAGTGTTGTGTTAGTGACGAGTGGTAGTGGTTGAAAATTTTATGCATGCACAAAAATCCAACATTCTCAAGGTTACCTAAAAAAACCTAAAAAATCCAGTTTGTTATGTAACGTTTATACTTAAAAAATTGAATCTATCATCTCATGAACTTAAACTTCGATCAAGGTAGAGTTAAACGCAGTGCCAGTGCTTTTTTGCTGCAGATTAAGGTATCTAAAACTCGAAAAAATTTGCGCTTTGGTAATTTATTATCGTGTTATCACGCGACTACGTTGATTCTGTATGAAAAACAAATAATAATACATTCAGTGTAAGTTGACTGCTGTGTCTGTTTCGATGTCGTTTTCTTGAATTGAGTTTCGATATTTTAATTCGTACACAGTTTCACCATAAATGGTAATAATAACGTGATTGCATGTGTTTGTGTTCCATAATTTTCATGATACTTACGAAGAGTGGTTTTTATTTGTGTTTTCCAGCCCTACTATGTGGCTGATGCGTAAGGATTATGAATGAGATGATGGGCACCGCTAATTTTCTGCATTTAGGGGACATAGTATCGTTATTCGCTGAAGGCAGTGTCAGCGGCTTCCTCAGTACTTTAGGGTAAGTCGCACAGTGTACTAATATTACGACAAAAACTACATTGTGTTTTCCAACAGGTTGGTCGATGACAGAACGGTAGTATGTCCCGAAGCTGGAGATTTAAACAATCCTCCGAAGAAATTCAGAGGTATTTTGCATATTTATAAGTCTTTCTCTAGCAGAGGTTACTATTAAGATTGCTCCAACGTTTCAGATTGTTTATTCAAAATATGGCCCGTGAATCGGTATTCCGCTCAAAAACAATTTTGGAAGGCAGCTAAACCGAATTCCGGATCAACGGACGCAGTCCTCATCAAACGTTTGCATGTAAGTTAGTGATCAGAATAATTATGTTCTTCTTGATTTCTAACATCTATATTTTTCACAGCACGCTGCTGAAATTGAGAAAAAACAAAACGATTCGGAAAATAAAAAACTTTTTGGAAATGTTGTGCAATACGGAAACGTTGTTCAGGTAGACATGAAGAATTACAAAATAATTGCATTAATATACGTAGTTGTTGCTTCGCAAAATTTAACGTAGTGATGATTTTCAGATTTTACATTTGAAATCCAACAAATTTTTGACTGTTAACAAAAGACTACCGGCTTCGTTGGAAAAAAATGCTATGAGAGTTTATTTGGATGCGAATGGCAACGAAGGTTCGTGGTTTTATATACTGCCATTTTACAAACTCCGATCAACTGGTGATAACGTCGTGCTCGGAGATAAAGTTATCTTGAATCCGGTCAACGCTGGTCAACAAGTTTTGCACGTAGCTCCCAATTACGAGCTACCTGATAATGCGGGCTGTAAAGAGGTTAGTGTGTAATTTTATTTATCGCATTAAATGTCGTCACTCTTATTTTACCTCGAATTTTTCGAATCACCACAGGTAAACGTACTGAATACGAATACCTCTTGGAAAATAACCCTCTTCATAGAACATAGAGAGAATGTGGATGATATTCTCAAAGGAGGCGATGTCATACGACTGTTTCACGCCGAGCATGAGAAATTTTTAACCATGGACGAATACAAGAAAAAACAACATGTTTTTTTACGTACAACTGGTAGAACTTCGGCTACCGCTGCGACCAGTAGCAAAGCTCTGTGGGAGGTTGAAGTAAGTATTTTGATTTTTCACAGCCTTCCGAGTTGGTTAGAATGGCTTCTAACATGTTTTTTGTTTAGGTCGTACAACATGACCCATGTCGCGGTGGAGCTGGGCATTGGAATTGTTTATTTCGTTTCAAACATTTGGCCACGGGGCATTATCTGGCGGCAGAAATCGATGATGATACTACCGAAGATCCAATGAGAGCCAAGCTACGAAGTAATTCTGTAGCTAATTATTTTATTCATAAGATTAATGAACTAATTAACAATGATTTTTATTTTATGTAGCCAATGTGAATAGCCCAGTTTACCATTTGGTATCTGTGCCTCACTCGAACGAAATCGCTTCGTTATTCGAATTGGATCCTACAACGTTAACACGAGGTGATTCTCTGGTACCACAATCATCGTACGTACGACTACATCACCTGTGCACCGATTCGTGGGTCCACAGTACCTCGATTCCAATCGACAAAGATGAAGAGAAACCCGTCATGTCGAAGGTATTTGGGTGTTTTTTTTTTCGTGAGACTGGCTTGTTTAGTTTTGCGAGTGGATGATATTTTAATGTCCTTCAATAGGTTGGTTGCGCACCTATTAAAGAAGATAAAGAAGCTTTTGCCTTAATTCCAGTTTCGCCGGTTGAAGTTAGAGATTTAGATTTTGCTAACGATGCTTGCAAAGTTTTAGCTTCGATTTCTTCTAAGTTAGAAAAAGGCCCGATTTCACATAATGATCGAAGGTATTGCGTGAAATGTTCCGCTTCACTATGCTCTGCGCTAGCATAAGTGATTTTGCACGAATTCAATTGTTAGAACGAATTTGTTGCCGATAAAATTTTGATTAGAGTTGTTTTTTAGAGCTGCTACCAACCTTTTACAAGATATTGTGTACTTCATTGCTGGAATGGAAAATGAACAAAATAAATCCGAAGCTTTGGATGTTATCGTGGCTAATCCAAACAGGTCTTAATATTATTTATACATTTTTAAAGTCAATTTTCAAAAATAGCTATTCCTTTACTTAAAATAATTTTTACAGGGATCGTCAAAAATTAATCAGAGAACAATCCATACTGAAGCAGTTGTTTAAAATATTGCAAGCTCCGTTCTTGGAAACATCTGCGGGAGACGGGCCTTTTCTCAGAATAGAAGAACTGAATGATCAAAAACACGCCGCTTATAAACACATATTTAGACTTTGCTACCGAATCCTCCGAGTCAGCCAGCAAGACTATAGGAAAAATCAAGTGAGTGAATTTATTATTTTCCTAACAATGTTGGAACAACGTTGACGGTCTGTTTTTGTATCAGGAATACATCGCTAAACACTTCGGTTTCATGCAAAAACAAATCGGCTACGACATTTTGGCCGAGGATACAATCACCGCTCTGCTGCATAATAATCGTAAATTACTCGAGAAGCACATCACAGCCGCTGAAATCGAAACGTTTGTCGGATTAGTTCGTAAAAATATGCACAATTGGGACTCGCGTTTTTTAGATTACTTATCCGATCTGTGTATATCGAACAAAAAAGCCATTGCTATAACGCAAGAATTGATCTGTAAGAGTGTACTTAGCTCGAAGAATTCCGACATATTGATCGACACCAGGTATATATCAAGTTAGTGTGTTTTCCCCTGTATTATCATTTCAACCGTTTAATTAAATCGATCGATGCGTGTTCGTAATGTGAGATGTATTGCAAATTAAATATTTGAATTTCGTCACGAGACGCGATCAGTCTCGATGTACGTGGTGCTTGTGTGAAGGTAAACCAATATCATCAATGCGTTTACACGCTGGCCTATATTTCCCCATGTTTTCCGCTTCGATTTGCTTGAAAAGAAAAAATATATCTCGTTTTGTGCGACTTTATAAAATTTGGCATGGTTGAATATTGAAAACAATAAATTTACAAACATGTACCTCGTATCACCGGGTTTCTTTATTTTTTTTTTTTTTTTTTTTTTTTTTTTTTTTTTTTTTTTTTTTTTTTTTTTTTTTTTTTTTT
>JAAOIU010153616.1:637-12861 GCA_018107765.1 Hypogeococcus pungens | reverse complement strand
CTGAATTTACTCGAATATTAATTTTTCTATCATTTCTATAGAATAACCGGTGGTGCCGATCCGTCAGACCAAGATCTGAGTAAAAAAGAAGTGTTGCTGGTGTGGAATAATAAAACTGTAAGTCCGACAGCTGATAGAAATTGAAGGGGGGACAAAAAAAACGCGCTTATAATTCCTAATTTAACAAATCTTTTGATTACAGAAGTCTAAACTTCTCGTTGAACTATCAAAAGACTCAAAACACGGCGATAAAAATGCGCAAGGATTGTTAGAGTATTACAGACATCAATTAAACTTATTTTCAAACATGTGCCTGAATCGACAGTATTTAGCGTTGAATAACTTATCACATCATTTAGACATTGATTTAATTTTAAAGTAAGTTCAGACTGGAAATTACCACCATCGTTCAGTCGAATAACGTGAATTTATTCCCATGTAATCTAATTACAGATGCATGTCCGATGAAAACGTTCCATACGAACTAAGAGCTTCGTTTTGTCGCCTTATGTTGCATTTACACGTAGACAGAGATCCTCAAGAACCCGTCACCCCTGTCAAATACGCTCGATTATGGTCAGAAATCCCTACAAAGATGTCGATCAATGTGTAAGTAGGATTAATTCGAATTACCGTAAGTAATTTTTAGAATTATTTACCGAAAAGTTTTGTTTTTTAGGTACGACAATAATAGAACTCCCGATCCTAACAAAGAGGTGGTCAGAGCACGATTCAGTTCGACAATTTTGTTTGTCGAAGATTATTTATTTAACGTTGTGGCCAAAACGTGGAGTTTTACTGATCCACATCAAAATAAGTTGACCTTCGAAGTAATAATTCTTGTCGATTGTATTTCACGAATTTTTTGTGGTAGCCTGATGCTCAAATTACGTGAGAAATTTATTACAGGTGGTCAAATTGGCTAGAGATTTGATTTATTTCGGATTCTACAGTTTCAGCGACTTGTTAAGATTGACTAAAACTTTGCTGCGTATTTTGGATTGTATTTCGGAAAGTGATTTTGCCAGAGGCACCGTACCTACCGGAGATATTCATTGTAAGTTGAAAAATAGTGTTTATTTCAAGGATGTCGAAGGGTAAGTAACGTTTTGTGTATGTTTCAGCCGAAGGTGGAGTTTTACGTTCGATCGGCGATATGGGAGCTGTGATGACTGGTTTGACGTTGGGAGCGTCCGGTATAAGCAGGCCGAATACAACGACGCCTTTGATCGAACCTAAGAATAATTTATTGAAAAATGAAGCTTATCCTTTGGTTATGGATACAAAATTGAAGATTATTGAGATTTTACAGGTGATTTGGATAAAGTTATTTAATTTCCGTCGTTTTGATTTATTCTCTGGTGAAGATTTGAGTGACTAATCTTTAACTTGGTTTTTATATTAACATAGTTCATTTTGGATGTTCGTTTGGATTACCGTATTAGTTGCTTGTTATCGATTTTTAAACGAGAGTTCGACGAATCGGAACGCACTTCTGGCGATGCTGTTCCAATGCAGAAAAATATTGATTTAGAATTGATCGGAATGCAAGCTGAAGGAATTTTCGGTAACAGGTGGGTGCTAGTTCGATTCTGAAAGCCATGTACTGAAATGATTCTATTAAAAGGTGTTCACATTTTTCTTTATTTAGTGAAGAGTGTGCAGTGTTGGACTTAGACGATCACGGAGGAAGAACGTTTTTGAGAGTTCTGCTTCATTTAACGATGCACGATTACCCACCTTTGGTATCCGGAGCTTTGCATTTATTATTTAGGCATTTTAGTCAACGTCAGGAAGTTCTACAAGCTTTCAAACAAGTTTGTTATCAATTGGTTTTGTTGTTTGATTTTTTTTTAATTTCAATTTTCAACTCCCATAATTCTCGTTTACAGGTTCAACTATTGGTATCAGACAGCGACGTAGAATCGTACAAACAAATCAAGTCGGATTTAGATGTGTTACGACAATCAGTGGAAAAATCAGAGCTATGGGTATTCAAGGCAAAAAGCGATGAAGAACTTGGTAAAAATAGTCGCGAAGATGAAGACGACACAAGTCGTATTAGTAACGATTCCAAAATAATTAAACAGTCCATTGGTTCGATCGGTAAACAGGACTCGGCTATTGATTTAGACATAGGTCCTCCTATACATTCTGACCAAGCCGAAGAATACAAAAAAATTCAACAAGTTCGTTACCTCTTTTTGGCAAAAACCTGGAAAGTTATTCCCTTATAAATTAATCGATTACGAAAAATTTTAGATACTTATCCGTATGAATAAATTATGCGTTAATCAAACTCCGAATGGCTTGAAGCAGCCACGGAAGCACGAACAAAGACTGCTGAGAAATGTCGGTGTGCACACAATAGTGTTGGATCTGTTGCAAGTTCCTTATGACCAGAAAGAAGATATCAGGATGAACGAGTTGATGCGTTTGGCTCATCAATTCTTGCAGAATTTCTGCCTTGGAAACCAACAGAATCAAGTGTTGTTACATAAACATTTAGATCTATTTCTAAATCCAGGAGTAAGTGACAAAAGCTTGACTAACAGCAGCTCGTTAGAATTTGGATATAATTTGAATGATATTTCAGGTCAGAGAAGCTGAAACTGTATGCAGTATTTTCAAAGACAATTATACTCTTTGTAACGAAGTCGACGATAAAGTTATTCAACATTTCATTCATTGTATCGAAACACATGGTCGGCATGTGGAATATTTGAAATTTTTTCAAACTATTGTCAAAGCTGAAAATCAATTTTTACGTAAATGTCAAGATATGGTCATGCAAGAAGTAAGGTTATCGAATTAATTTTCTAAAATATATATATATAATCCGAAATAATTCATCAATTTCATCATTTTATCTGTAGTTAGTCAATGCTGGAGAAGATGTGCTAATTTTTTATAACGATAAATCATCGTTTAATCAGTTCATCGAAATGATGCGAACCGAAAAAAATGGCACTGATGAGAATAGTCCGTTAAAGTATGTCCTTTTTTTTTTCAAGTAAATATTTCAGTTGCATAGAACAAGAAGAATTATCAACTTCTTACCTTTCAGGTACCACATTGAACTGGTGAAATTGCTGGCATGTTGCACAATGGGCAAAAATGTTTACACGGAAATAAAATGTCACAGTTTACTACCTCTTGATGACATAGTAGCTGTCGTTTCTCACCCGGATTGTATTCCAGAAGTAAGAATAAAAATTCGAATGTAAAATTTATTGAAACCATTTCTCAATGTCAAAATTTCAACTTTTCTATCCTCAGGTCAAAGAAGCGTACATAAGTTTCCTAAACCATTGTTACATCGACACCGAAGTCGAAATGAAAGAGATTTATACCTCTAATCATATGTGGAGCCTGTTCGAGAAAAGTTTTTTGGTCGATATGAATCACGTAACGAGTAGCGCGTATTTAATGTCGAGATCGGAAGCCGACACAGCTCTCGAGTCGTACGTGACGAACAGCGTAATGATGTTGATTAACACATTCTTTAATAGCCCTTTTTCCGATCAAAGTACAACGTTGCAAGTAAGTGTAAGTGTATATATTTCGCATGCTGAACTGTCATCTTCTTTCTCTCTCTCTCTCTCTCTCTCTCTCTCTCTCTGCAACTTTCATCGGGGCTGGCTTGAATCGGGTTTATGTATCCACATAATACATTACCGCTCCCAATGGTTTTTTCTTTTCAGGTTACTTTCTAAAATAACGCTTTTTCCATTCACAGTATCACTTTTAACGAAAATACATATACCTGCTTATGCAGACCTTTTGCGCGATTTTCTGAGTGCTAATGAATTTGTGCTTTTAGACAAGGCAACCGATTTTCATCCAATTGTTGGATTCGGCGTATAGAATCACTCAGTGTAGTTGGATCACCGCGTCGCAGGCTTATACCGTAGAGAATACGATAAAAACGTTGATCGATGTTGGTACGTAGGAGGTAGTTCATTTTTGAAGGAAAAATATATATTTTTTCAAGTATCTAATCGAATTATGTTGATTACTATTCTTAGCCAAAGGAAGATCTATTGCAATACCATCTCATTTAGAAAGTAAAGTACAAGCTATATTTACAAAACCTTCTCTGTTATCGAGACAAACGTCGAAATGGCTACAGGCTGTAAAATCTCCTAAAGTCGAGCGTACGTCCTCTCATGTAAGTCAATTTGGCTACTTCGAACTTGGAATTACATTATTTTTATATCATTTTATTACTTCTTTATTTTTTAAAAATTATTTTTAGCTCATGAGAATAGATCGAAGTATTATCGAAGGACTTCAAGATATCGTACTTTTACTGGAAGATCAATTAAAACCGTTAATGTTGGCAGAACAATCGTTATTGGTGGATATTCTATACAGACCCGAGCTACTCTTTCCTTCCGGTACAGATGCTCGAAGTAGATGCGAAAACGGAGGATTTATTTGCAAGTAAAATCATCATTTTGAAACAATTTTTTTATTCATCAATACGAAGATAATGAAGATACAACGAGCCTATGCTTTTAGATTGATTACTCATACTGAAAAATTATTAGAAGAAAAAGAAGAGAAATTATGCGTAAAAATATTGAACACCTTACGCGAAATGATGACCGTAGATTCCGAATATGGCGAAAAAGTAAGTGATTCACTTTCGTTTTTGGTCGTAGTTCGTTTGAAAAAGTATATTTATTTTAATTACATTTTTTTACGAATTGTAGGGAGATCAGTTGAGAAATAGTCTGTTGGTACGTTATTTCGGTAAGAGTGTACGACAGACTCCGGTGGACGTCGGTCCTATGCAGCAGAACAACACTACAGTTTTCCACGGTCCCGGAGGTATGCTTGGAGTACTCTTGTACTTTTGAAAATATTTTTTGTCGATTAATCCGAGAAATATTTCTTCGCAGCGAGACTGCTGAATAGAGCCGGTTTAACTCTTCATGAAGTACAGTGCCACTTAGACTGCGAAGGAGCTTCGGATCTTGTCGTCGAATTAGTGATAAATTCTGTAAATTCTCCGTCCATTTTCGTCGAAGCTGTGTCGTTAGGAATCGCCTTACTCGAAGGTGGAAATCCTGTAATACAGAAAAGCATGTATAGTAAACTACTGGGAGGAGATTTGAGTCAAGCGTTCTTCAAAGTATGTTGAACTAATTTGAACTAAAATAAGCGAAAGAATTACTTCATGATTGCCAATTTGATTTTTAGGTATTTTACGATAAAATGAGAGACGCTCAGCAAGAAATAAAATCCACCGTCACGGTCAATACATCCGATATCGCTGCCAGAGCTCACGAGGATAAAGACCCAGTCAAAGACATTGAAAGAATGTCTCGCAAAAAAGGTGAATTTAGTAACGTGAGTGAATTCCGAAAATACAAAATTTTCTAATAGAAATATCCTATCAATATTTTTAGCCAAATTAAATGCCACAGTAGTAACCGAAGAACTGCGTCAGGAACTCAATCATGCAGCATTAGCCACAAACCGAGCTTACGCCAGTTGTCCACCTTTATGCTCTGGTAAATATTAACGTAACGACTACTTCGACAAATTCAACACCGCTAATATGTAATTTTCATTTCCGCACATCTTATTCTAGTTGGCGAGGAACCTACCAGCTTCACAATCAGCCATAGTTCCGCTCTGGAAGACATGCTGGCCGAAAAGCTCGACAAACAGAAAGATAAAGACGAACAGAACAAATTATCTTCCAAGGTGTTGGTGATGAAACCAATTCAAAGATTTTTACAACTTTTGTGTGAAAATCACAACAGAGATTTGCAAAACTTACTTCGTAACCAGAATAATAAAAATAATTACAATTTGATCTCGGAAACGTTAACGTTCCTCGATTGCATTTGCGGATCGACGACAGGAGGATTAGGCTTGTTGGGCTTGTACATAAATGAAAATAACGTTTCGCTGATCAATCAGACGCTCGAAACGTTGACCGAGTATTGCCAAGGGCCGTGTCATGATAATCAGAATTGTATAGCGTCACACGAATCGAACGGATTGGATATTATTACCGCTTTAGTGTTGAACGATATTAATCCGCTGGGCAGGACTAGGATGGATTTGGTTTTAGAGCTGAAAAACAACGCATCTAAATTACTGTTGGCCATTATGGAGAGCAGGGGAGATAACGAGAATGCTGAGAGGATTTTGTATAATATGAATCCTAAACAATTAGTGAGTTGAATTTTTGAAAAAGCAGTTAAGATTTTTAAATTGGAATAATAACACGATCGTATTATTTTATTAGGTTGATGTTGCTTGTCGAGCTTTCCACCAGGAATCGTTGGACGACGATGATGAAGATATGATTATGGACGATGTGTCGATAGACGGCGACGATGGAGTTTCACCAAAAGAAGTGAGCTGATTAAAGATTTTTATTCTAGAATTTCTGAGGTTTCATTTTTGTATTAATGAATGTTTTTTAGGTCGGTCATAATATTTATATTTTATGCCATCAACTAGCTCAACACCATAAAGACCTAGCTGCTTTCTTAAAACCTTCAGATCTGAATCCTGATCCGAAAGTAAACGAAGCTCTTCGGCATTATGCTACGCATACAGCTCAAATTGAAGTTCGCATTTTCTCTTAGTTGATTTCTTTTCGCATGAACGAGTAGGTTCTAATTTCTGTTGACGAATTTCAGATCGTAAGACAAGATAGAACTCTAGAACAGATTGTATTCCCTATTCCGGAAATATGCGAATACCTCACGCACGATACCAAAGTTAAAGTTTTTCATACAGCTGAAACAGACGACCAAGGTTCCAAAGTGTCAGCATTTTTTGAAAAATCTGTCGACATGTTTAACGAAATGAAATGGCAGAAAAAGCTCAGAGGTTGGTTCGTACGTCGTTCGAAGCATACTGAATTTCGGACTTTTCTAAAATGTTTTCTTTCTTCCAGGTCAGCAAAAATTATTCAAGATTAGTTCCTGTATGTCAATGTGGAGTAGTTTCGTATTTTATTGCGCCGTATTGATTAATATTATCGTCGGATTTTTTTATCCATTCCAAAGCACCGTTCCTGGTAAGTCTTACATGAATTTTAAAAATTCGAACGACAAATAACGGAGGATTTATTCTTGCAGAAATCGGTATGCGTTGGTTGGTGTTACTTTGGGCTGTCGTGGGAGTCTCTTTTACTGTATTAATGATGCTGAGACGTGCCGTGATGGTTATCGTGATCATATTCGCATTATCTACTATTTCCGGAATTATATTTTTGTTCGGTCCTCAACTAACGGTTTTCTTACTGGGCGTGTTGACGGTGTGTGTGAAAGCCGTTCATATTCTGAGTATATTTGGTAACCAAGGCACATTCCAGAAAAGCATCGAAGAAGTTATTACTGATAAAGGAATATGGTACCATATGGGTTACATCACCTGTGTCATTTTGGGCCTACTGCTGCATCCTTTCTTTTACTGTATTCTTGTAAGCGAGCTTGATTGGGTAATTTTTCAATGCCAACGTTACGCTGTAGATCTAATGACGATATTTTGGTTCTTGCGTAGTTACTGGACGTGATATACAGAGAAGAGACTTTATTAAACGTTATAAATTCGGTGACTCGGAACGGTTGGTCGATTATTTATACGGCTTTTCTGGCTCTAATTTTGGTTTACATATTCTCATTCGTCGGTTACCTGTTCTTCAAAAATGATTTCCTAATCGACGTTGATGAAATGGCAGTTCGTAAGTGGAAAATAGTACTATGAATATTTCAAACGAATGTATTTCTCAAACGGTATCTTGTTTCAGCTGAAATCGAACAAACCCCCATCATCGGATCCTGCCCAGCCGATAAAACAGATTGCGCTTATACTGGGTCATCTTTCAATCCTAATAAAAATGGTAGAGTACATCACCAACCTAATGATTTACGAGAAGCACGAATTCGTTTTAAATATTGTTATTTTGTTTGATTTAGACGACGAAATGTCGACGGTAAATTCTAAAATTGTTGAAGTAGACGGCGAACGAAAAGAAAGAGCTTGCGATACTTTAAGAATGTGCATAGTTACCACACTAAATCAAGGCTTGAGGAATGGCGGAGGTATCGGTGACGTGCTTCGAGCTCCAAGTAGCGAAGTATGATTAGAAAATTTTGCGCACCAATTTGCTGATGTTGAATGCTTTCACTAAAACGAAGAAACGTTCCTTTTTCAGGAACCGCTATTTTTTCCACGAGTTATTTACGATTGTTTATTCTTCTTCATATTAATTATTATCGTTTTAAACGTGATATTTGGTGTGATTATCGATACGTTTGCTGATCTGAGAAATGAAAAGCAACAGAAAGAGTCCACTTTGAAAAATACTTGTTTTATTTGCGGTAAGAATCTTTTATCGTATTATTTTGTTGAAGGGTGATTTTTATATTCAAGCGTTATTCCAGGACTGAATCGATCGGCATTTGATAACAAAACTGTGACTTTTGAAGAGCATATTATCAACGAGCACAATATGTGGCATTATTTATACTTCATTGTGTTAGTAAAAGTCAAAGATCCAACCGAATTCACGGGACCTGAAAGCTACGTTTATGCGATGATTAAGGTAAGTTTCGCTTTCATTAATTTCTCATAGTAATTCCAGCAAAGTTTCTTTTTTGAACTTTATCGAGATCCGTTTTCACGTTTTTTGATAATCGTGTTCCCTTTTCTAACCTTTATTTTTCGAATAATTCATTTGCGAACGAGTAAGTCGACGAAAGAGAGATGGATATATTATCTTTCATCGAACGTTATAAGTTTTGTCGCACCAGGTGGTAACACTGATTAATTCAACTTTCATAAAAACTCGGTCGTATTAAACCCGCTCCCCCCCCACTTTCTTCAAACAATCCACGATAACCGATGACCATCAACATAGTGTTCTCGTCGAGTTGCTCGACCTTTTGTTTTATTTGGCCGTCGGGGCGGAGAGTTCCAATTGCATCCCGGGAGGGGCTGATTTTTAAGCCTAGATGTAAGTTACCTTCGTTACGACATTCCTTAGCAGCGGAAATGTAACCTCATCTAGGCTTAACTGAAGGGTGGTTTTACTTGCTTATATAGATGTGGCGCGACACTTTACCTGCGAGAAGTAAAAACGATACAGTTGAGTCGGTAACCAGTGTCATGTCGGTGGCGCGCTTGCGTATTAATCGACGACGCGACGTTGTTTTTCGTAGGATCGTAATCTAGATTGGTTTCCACGATTACGAGCAATGTCACTGGCGGCTGATGAAAGCGAAGGTGAACAAATTGAACTTCGTACGTTACAGTCTCAATTGGAAGTCACTCAAGATTTGGTTAAAACTTTAACTCAACAGCTAACAGAATTGAAAGAACAGGTAAAATTATGTTTAGCCGACTAACACGAAATTAACGCTGAATTAGAAGGTGTAGTTTTATGGAGAATGATCGATGGAGGATGGAGGAGATTTCCTGAGCAATTCTTTTTTCTGTATTTTTTTTTTCCACTACACTTTACAATATCAACGTATAACAGTTCGTCTAAGCGAATGGTTCCTAAAAATAAGTACAGCAAGAGCACGTAAATACGTAAATAAACCAAAGGTGTCGCGTATTTCGCTTTAATTTTTCGGGGTATTTGCACACATAATACAATACACTGCGGTGATGTAGTACCTACCTACCTATCTGCGACGTATACTGTAGTAGTTGACGCGATTGTGTTATTTCTGCAGATCGCTTTCGTTCCTATTTGTCGTCAAATAATATGCGAATTTCCAAAAATGAGAAAGTATCCGAAAAATTATAAAGAAGGGTGTTTACCCCGAAGTCCTCTATTTTTGCGTATTTTGGATTTCAAGTAATAGACTACTCCATGTGTCTATCTGGCATGTTTATTATGATTACGGAGTTTTCTTGTTATACGCTGACGCTGGTGGACGAATTAATTCAATCGCTTGATTTTTACTACTTCCTCTCTTTGTTGTCTCTACGCTTTGATAAAAACCATCTTTCAAACTACAATACTGCTGCGAACATGAGCAGTATTACGCTTAGGTGTCATAAGGTGAATAAAAAGTGTTAGATAGATTTAGGCTAAATTAGAACTCATACAGTCGATTACGATTCGATTGTTTAGCGAAGATTCTAGTCAAGAAAAAAAATACGGCCGGTGTAAAGTTATCATATTTACTGCAGATCGCTTCTAGAACACAACTAACACCATACGATAGCTTTCTCAAACGCTATTGCTATAATTTCTCAGCTTCTCTGATACAACTGATTTTTAAACTCGTACCTGAATCAGATTTCTTAACGCGTTGTAAGTGTGTGGTCTAAATCACCGTGGATCATTACTCTTTGAAAGTCGAGTTTGATTTTGTTTATGTGCGTAGATTTATGTACACTGCGTTGATGTAATTGTAAATATTATTTTGGTATCGAAATCAACTTTAAGTTCATTTTGATTTTTTTTTCAGATGACCGAGCAAAGAAAACATAGACAACGAATTGGACTTTTGAACTCTACGTCAACTTATATGCAAAATTTATCTATTTGAAGAGGCACAAATCTTCGATGAAAAATGGAACTGTTCCATTCAATGAAATACATTACGCTTGTAGTCGGTTGTAATGAAATGTAATTTGTTACACAAACAGTGAATATTTCTGAACATTCCTCGAATAGCATTAAGAATAATAGAAATAGGTTACTTATTCTCTATTCCTTCCGTATAAGACTTAAATTTACGACCAAAAAAAAGATGAAATTTTTAAACGTGAGTTAAATTACGTAGTACGTA
Organism: Hypogeococcus pungens; assembly: GCA_018107765.1. Lineage (NCBI taxonomy): Eukaryota > Metazoa > Arthropoda > Insecta > Hemiptera > Pseudococcidae > Hypogeococcus > Hypogeococcus pungens. The sequence goes on along the minus strand of JAAOIU010153616.1, from coordinate 2,077 downwards.
CCTAGTAGCAATTCGGGAGACAACGACAAATTTACCAAACGAATTTGTGTGATTATTTAAACATTACCTATTCCGGAGAAATTACTTCTAAAAAGAAAAAAGTAGTGCAATAATTTAGTACAATTTGCAATTCATATCATTTTTTAAAAGTTTTCTTTTTAATTGTTTTATCTCNTTATAATTGTTATTGTTTGTTTTCCTTGTGTAGTTACGTTATATTAGAAATACAACGCGAATAATATTTTGTATTATGAAATTTTACCGAGTAGATGTGGCCTAAAATGACGCGTATTTAATAACATCTCAGTTACCAAGTTGCTTCGTAAAATTTCCCATAAATTTTCAAGCTGTTGATTAGTATTTTGAAGGAAGACGTTCGATGGTAGCTTTTCTCTTTCTAACTTCCTGACTCTGTGATCTTACTTATTATACAACGATATCGTATTTAAACGAATATATACGTACATTTTACTACATTATACGATACGACGAGCATAGTGAAAATTTTAGGTACTTTTTTATGACGTTATTTTGTCTACTTAGTCTGTAGATGTTCTTATAATGTTCGCAATAATAAAAATGTGATCATGTGTTATACTTATCGTTTGAATTTCATTCCTGTCGAATGTTTCATCAATCGGGATAGGAATCGGATTTTAATTTACTTAAACACGTTAGTAATCTATAGAGTGGAAATCATTTTAAAGAATGCCAAATTGTGACTACACGTCGAGGCGCCATTGTCATCATTCGCCAATGTTTTTTGCCTTTGTTGTTTTTCACCAGTTTTCCGATCGCTATCGATCCAAAGCAGTAATCTGACGTTGACTTGTGAGTGTTTTCGAAGTCCGTAACTGCTCTCGCTGATTCTATTGTTTGAAATGGTAAATCGTTCTGGTTCTGTAACAGTAATTTGTTTCGTTAACAGTAAATAGTACTTATTTGTCGTCTGTCAAAAATATGCAGACATGAAAAATGCGAATTTATCGTTTCTAGGGAGCAAATAAATTGAAATCTCACACTTTTCACCACTCATTGCATAATCTACTATTTCCCTCGATAATCGGTGTATGGTTTTAGGTTTTAACCCAAAAAAAGTTAACAAAAAGTGAGAGTCCCGTATTTCAGCTCAGCAGGTGATGTATTACAACATTTTTTGACTTTCCTAAAAACGGTACAAATTTTATCCCTTTTTTGGAAGGTGAAGGCGCTTAAATCTTAGTTCTTCGGAAATGATCCTTGAAATTGAAAAAAATACGAAAAAACATTAGAACTAAAATTATAGAGCATTAAAAATGAACAGTTTTTGTTCTTAGTACCTATTCTAACACAGGATGTCGTGGGGGGAGCTAGGCCATGAAGAAAATCTCCAGTTTCGGAAATTTCTCATTAACAAAAAAATTTATGATCAAATCAGTAAAATCAGAAACTAAGAGAGGA
>JAAOIU010153467.1:0-16282 GCA_018107765.1 Hypogeococcus pungens | reverse complement strand
GTGGCTCGTTCGTGAACGCGTTCACGTTCATTCTCTAAACGTTCACGAACTTTGACAACACTGCACCAGACCTATGCGCAAATTTTTATCTAAGAGTTTCACAGAATGACGTATGACGTCGGAAATCTTCAGACAATCAATTTCATGAAAATTTTTATCAGCTAATTTTTTTTTATCTCATTAAGTAATTAAAAACAGAAGTTGAAGTTGAATTAATTTAACGCTAGACTACTCGGTTCGCGTTTGGCTGACGTTTTTCTTACTGTTTTTTATGCATGAGCGTTTCGAGCATGGGTTCAGGTAATGCATACACGCCGGCGGTTCCAGCCCAAATCCGGTACATCATCCAATGGTTTCAAGAATGGGGCGATATGCAACGCAGCGACTTCTTACCAGTTTTAATTGACGAATTTCATCATAAAACTGACATCAACGGTTTAGCTTCTAGTCTAGACTCGTCCAACTTGAAAGATCGTCCGCCGAGCATTTTCCAGTGCCGAATTAAACTGTTTAAGGAGTGGTGCGAAAACTGGAACTTATCCGAGAAAGAACAACTAATCGCAGAACTACGATCAATCGACCAAAATTTCATTACTAAATTTGAAGAAAAAGTTAAAGGCGATGACGATTCTAAACCTGACGATATAATTCTAACAAACGGTACCACTGAAGGAATGTCAGCGTAAATATTCTGCGATATTCCTAGTATTGGCCGTTGATATTAATGACTTTCATCAATTCGAATATTTCAGTGACAAAAAGTTCTCAAGTGATGGCTTTGTAACAATTGATCTCGGCTACATTCCGTTTAAATTATTCTGATTTTCTCGTAGATAATTTCGTACATCATTTTAGTATAACTTCGAACAACTCATAAAACAGGTGCCATTTTATTAGCTGTGTAAAAAAATGAGCAGTACGTCTGTTTCTACTGTACATCACAGTATTGCTTAGATTTCGTCTTTTTTTATTATTTGTACTTTGTAAGTTGAAGTATTCGTGTTTAATATATATAACTTACGTTAATTTATCGATAAGATTAAATACTACATTATCGATCCAATTTCATTGCTAATGTTCCTTCAAATCTATATGATAAATTGAACGCACAATCGACTATGAAACTGTAACTATCTAAAATGAATTGACCCCAAGGATTCCTTGGCGAACCGACACTAATTAATATTGTTATAATTGATTCATACGTGTCTGTAGGTGGAAAAATTATAAATTAAGGTAGTATATAGACCTTCGATCGATTTTTTTTAGAGCTCGTTCGCTTGGAAAATGTTTTTGTTTAATTGTTCCATTTTGTATGATTGTTATTTATTTTTGATAATTGTTTAAATTTAAGTTATTTTAATGAATAGGTTGTAAATTTTTTCCTCCGGTGAATAATGTTTTTCCATTGCGAAAATGATAGATGATAAATAAATTCTGCTTTTGAATTTTTTTTTCTCAAATTTGATATTTTTTACAAAAAAATTCATTTACATGTCATGGTTTTGTTTGAAGAATCATAACACGGAATTCGAAAGCCACTTTGATGTTGGAATTTTGGAGCTACTTCATTTGTCTCTATTATTACCTATTTGTTACTTGGATAAAAATTACAATCTCCAATTAAGTATTACCCAGCTCGATGTAAATTAGTTCAATTTCATTGCTTCGACTTTAAACACGCCTTGCAAAAAATATGGATAACCTTGAATTTAGCCATTTTCAGCTTCATTCACTACCAATCTGGATACATCGACATCCAACTCCAAAGCGACTAGTCAATAAAGTACCGAGCTTTATTACGCGATAATCACAGAACAATTACATGCAATAGAATTGTTTCAGACAAACGTATTATACACAAGTTTACAATATAATATACATGCTAATGCATTGCAAAACGCATCAGAAAACTTGAAAAAGGTTGCCGATTCAATTCCGTTCAACGGTTTATACACACTGGAATTCAATACACGACCTTACACGAGTTATTCTTTTCTTCTTTGTACATAAGATTGTGATAAATTATTAGTCTACATTTTTTTATTAAAATGATTAGCTCTGTGTTTACGGAAATCTACGGACTGAGTGAATCGTTTAGTACATAAATCGCATTGATAGGGCTTTTCTCCGGTATGCCTGCGTATGTGAACAGCCAACGTAGCTTTTTTATTCGCTTTGTATCCGCATTCGTGACATTCGTAGGGTTTTCTATCGGAATGGCAAATATAGATGTGCCTCTTGAGAAGCAACTCTTCGGCGAATCCTTTGCTGCAAGACTCGCAACGGAAAATTTTATCGGCGTGAATGGTGTCCGTGTGTTTCGTTAGTTGGAATTTATTGTCAAAGATTTCTTCGCAATACGCACATTTGAATGTGTGCAGATGTTTGGAAGCTATGTGTTGTTCGTAGTATTTTTTTATTTGAAACTGTAGTCCTGAAACGAGATCAGTATCCGGGTTAATGAATAGTGCAGATTTTGGAATTCTCATTTTTATTTGTCACAAAACTTATAGTTGAAATACTAACCACAATACTCGCAATCCTTCAAAAACGTTCCTCTAGGTTCGAGTACATTTTTCTTCAAAATATGCGCTCTTTTGAAATGATATTTAAAGGTGGTTTTCCTAGTGAAGGACATTTCGCATTCGTTACATTTATACAGCTTCTCTTTGGTATGGACACCATTAATGTGATCATTGAGATATCCTTTTCTGTAAACACAAAAAAACATTCGTCGGATTACACGACAACGCCAAAGTAAAAATTCTCGAAAATGTTGATTAGGCATTAGGCATACTTACGTTCCGAGTACTTTATCGCAATATGGACACGTATACTTGTATTTTTTCTGCGTTTGTTGCTTCGTTCTATATTTTTTCAAAGCATCCACATTCCATACCCTTTTAATACCGTCGTGCACACGCTTGATATGCTCTTGCAGGACATCTTTCCTTTTATACTTGCTACCACATAAATGGCATTGGAATGGTCTTTCGTCTGAGTGTATGGCCGCCAAATGCTTTTTCAAATTTTGAGCTTCGTAGAAAACGTGACCGCATTCGTGACAGGAGTATGATGGAGCTTCGTGCATAATTAAATGATGTCTAAAACCGCTCTCAGTGTTGTAATGCTTGCCGCACAGATGACATATGCGAGATGCTCTTCTAGGTCTGAAAGAAATAAAATGCCGGGTCGTAAAATTATTCATAAGTAGGGAAACTGGGCAAAGAAAACACCTACGTTCTTTTAGGTTTACGAAGCGCTGGCTGCGAAATGATTTTAGGCAAATTATTCGGTTTCAAGTCGTTAATGGAAGGTTTAACGTCTTCAGATATGGATTCTGTAGACTGCGGTTGTTCTAAATCAGTACGCGACGATTCGTTGAAAGTTGACAGTTCAGATACAACGCAAGTGGATTCAGTAGAATCGCCCGAGTCTGAATCGATCGTTTCTTGTTCGATTTTGGTATCCACTTCTATAGGTTCGATAAATTCTATTTTAATATCTTCGGGCAACATACAATCAGTGTCTTCCATTTTGATATTTTCTAAACTGGTTTCATCCATTTTCTCGCCGATCTCGATCAAAATCCTGTAAACAATTTTTTTTTTTTAAATGATGATTCAGTATCATGCTTCAAAGGAAACAAATTGATAAAAAGTAAAATTTCCTGGTAATAAAATGTGATATTTAAAAAAAATGAAGATCAAGTACTAGAAAAATATGAAACATTTGCTACAATTTCTAAAATTTTTACAAGATGGTCTGAACTTGTGTTACGAACTGACATTGTTCGTCTCCGGCTTGTTATTTTCAACGAAGTTTTAAAATTGAAAAAAAAAAAAAAATCAAAAATCAACAAATGTAATTTATTGGAAGTTATGAACAAAAATTGGCAATACGTACAAATCACAATAGGTATACACAACGATTACGACGTAAAATCAATTCAGCATAAACACGTATGTACATATACAAATGTACATAACATACCAAGAGGTATAGAAATATTCTTACAACAATTTATACGAAAATGTTTTCAAAAAATCGCGACGTCACTTCGAGGAGATTTCAGTTTTGATCTGCGAAATGGGTATTTTATTTTTGAGGTGAACCTGCAAATGTTTTCTAAGATCGCAAAATTCGACGAAGCTTTTATTGCATTCTGTGCAAGCGTGATTTCGAATGCCTGCATGCCGACGTTTATGCGACTTGAGGAAATCTTTCCGCACAAAAGACTGGGAGCACTGATCGCACTGGAACTGCTTAATCTTCGAATGAGTGTACATATGGTTCCTTAATTCGGTGAGGTAAACGAATCGTACACCGCAGAGTTCACATCCAAAGGGTAACTCGTCTAAGTGTTCTGAATTAATATGAACCTTCAAATTTTCGGCAGTGTCAAAATCGCTCCAACAAACGTAACAGGTCGGCCTACCAGAGAGCTTGGCTAAATGTTTAGAGTAGTGTAAGCGGTTTCTGTAAACCATGCCGCAGTGAGAACATTCTTTTTGGAATCTTTCGACCGGAGCTCCATCGTGACGCCGACGATTATGCTCGCGAAGGCTTTGAAGCGTCGCGTACGTAGATTTGCACGGCTCGCATTTATAAGGACCGCTAGCTCCTTGATTTATATGCCACGGTAAGCCTTTCTCATGCACGAACTTGATGTGTATTCTCAGGTAACTGAATTGTTTGAAGTTCAAGCTGCAGATTCCGCACTCGTACGATTTATCCGCTAAAATCTTATGATTCAGGTCTTTATCGTAAGTTCCTACTTTATTTTCGTTGTGCACTCGCTTCATGTGGCTTTGCAGCGATACCATCGTTTTCACAGACACACCACACACTCCGCATTTCACTGCCGTACCACCAGTATTCTCGTTGGCGTGAAAATGTTCGCGATGCAGCTTCAAGTGATCGTTGCGTTTAAAAGTATTACCGCACAGATCGCACATGAATGGTCGTAACGAAGTATGCGTCCATATGTAATGCTTTTTCAGGGTCGATACGGTGCTGAATAGTTTACCGCAACACGAACACGTCATCGATTCCGGATCGTTATGCATTATCATATGCTCTTTGAATAACTTAGCACTCACCACTTTCCCACAAACTTCGCACATTTTCGGCGGTCTACATCCTTTCTTCACTTTCTGAGCGACAGTACTGATCCTTGAAGTATTGGTCGCTTCGTTCGATTTCGGCGACTGCGGATCGTCACTCAGCTCGCATTCTAAATTAAAGATCACATCGTCGTCGTCGTCTTCCCCTTCCATGTCGCTTTGACTTTGTCGCTTCCATTTCTCGCCTAAAATTCCTGATTCGTCGACATCGTCTAGGGTTAAAAGAGGCACGGTAAAAAGTTTAGCAGCGTTTTCCGATGGCTTTGCAACCGAAGTAGGTAGCGTGACTGATTTATTCGATGCTTGAACATTTTCAGTACTTCCAACAACTTTACTGATAGTTGAGTTTGAAGTAATCTCAGGAATTTCACGCTTACCGACCTTCGTCAGTTTACTCGGAGTTGATTGTTTATAAACGCTGCCGCAGACACCGTTATCGTCTCCTTTTTCCGTCTTCATCGGGCCACTGGCTTTTGCACGTTTTGCAGCGAAAGTAGCGACTTCGTCTTTGCCTCTAGACGCCATCGGACGTTTGCCCAAAGCTAACGACTGCTTTATAGTATTATTCATTTTCTTTGGCTCTTCACTTTTCCTTGTAATACTCCTGCAAAAAAGAGAGTCACACGTTACTCATCGCTGTAATCATTCTTCTCAGAATATGATGAGAGCCTGTCTTCGAGGCGTTCAAGGTTTAATCTATCATTGAGCTATTATATCTGGTCAGTTGTAAACTTGTAAGTTATTTTGATCTTTCGAACTTTTTCTACGTAAATATCGACGACTGTGTGCTTGGAAGGCGATAACGGGGACGACGAGTAAATAATTATACGAAAACGACGCACGGCAACATTGCTACGTAATTGTTAACTGATGATCGGCGCCTACTCGCTTTAGGGAATGCGTACCTTTATTATTGAGCGCTCCATTGTAAGGGTTTGACCCAACGAATGTGGGAAAAAAATACTTGAAAATTTCAACTCGTATTACAAATAAATAAGAATTTAATGAAGACACTTTCAACAAATTAACCATGGATAAACCACGGACAATCAACAATGCACTGGTAAATTCACAAAAGTACATAAGTATTCTACGTATGCAATATAAAAGAGTATTGCTAATAACAATCTGAGCAATAAATTCGCACCTAAATAGGATCATTTTTGCCAACTGCTGTCGTGCTTGACTTTGTGCTTTCGACAGTCGTTCTTCTGAGAGAATTTTTTCCCACAAAATTCACATTCGTACGGTTTTTCTCCAAGGTGAAGTCCCCTGATATGTATCTCCAACGAGTCTTTTCTGGTCGTTCTGTGGTCACATATATCGCATTTATACGGTTTATCGTTGTAATGTCTCGTTTTAATGTGATGGTCGAGATTTTTCAACGCTACGAATCGTTTTTTACATATTTCGCAAACGAAAGGCAAATCGGTGAAATGATCGACATCAACGTGTTTGGTTAATTCTTCGTCGGTGTTGAACCGCTGCGAGCATAGGTAACACGTAGGTGTACCGTTTAGCCTAGCCCGATGTTTAGCGTAAAAAACTCGATTGGTAAACTTTAACCCGCAATGATCACACTGAGCGCTAAAATTCATATCAAACTCTTTCCCATGCGTAGTTCTGCAATGGTAGTTACGACCGCTGACCGAAGAAAATCTTCTATCACACTGATCGCATTTGAACTGGCCTTCGGCGTTCTCGCTAATCGAATATGGTTTTCCTTTGACATGAACGTAACGATCGTGTAACAATAGGTAGTTTTTTTTTTTAAATGGCAAATTACACTTGGTGCACCAGTATTTAATAGCACCGCCTATTTCGGTTTCTTTCCTGGCTCTACGCTTCGCGGTGTTTACAAGACCGTCTGCATGCGCCTTTAAATGCATTTGATAATATTTTTCAGTTTTATACACAGAGTCGCAGTAATCGCATTTGTGCATATTTTCCATTTCGGCGTCACGATGTTTAGCACGGAAATGCGCTCTTAGATAGTCTGCTCTTTTGAAACTTGTCGAACAAACCGTACATTTGAAAGGTTTAACATCGGTATGGCAAACTCTGACATGACTTCGGAGTGTAGATGCATATGCGAAAACTTTACCACAGTCTTTGCACGTGACTGAATCGGGATTTGAATGTTTAAGCATGTGCGATTTGAAATAATTACCTTTGCATAATTTTCCGCAAAGATCGCACATTTTCGGCGGCCTCACAGGTAACTTGGCAGTTTCTGAATCAATGGCGCTGTGTACATATTTCAAGTGATTCCTCAAGCTTTTCGGATGCTGAAATAGTTTACCACATTTGTAACATATGTCCGGTACTAAACTGGCCGGCGACTTTTGTACACCTGAAGGCGATTCTGATTGCTGCGGTTGCTTCTGTTGTGAGTGAGGTTGACCAGACGACTTTTTGGCGGTCTTGGCTGTGTGGTGAGAAGAATGTGCTTTCTGCAAGTGACTCAGATATGTACTGCGATTTGTGTACAGTTTACCACAGATACGACATACGGTGGATTTTTTTTTTTTAGATTTTTGTTGAATTGGCAACGTTGCGTTTTTATCGCCACTGATGACCGGTCTGCAAAAAAAAATGCGATAATTCGTGTTACAAACACGCTGTGACCATACTCTATCAGCTGAGTAGTACCAGCTGCCCGAACGCCAATTCTGATCATATCCGCCGCACGAAATTATAAACCTTTACTTCAAAATCACGCACCACCTTATAAAATAGTTCAAATATCAAAACACGCACTTTTTTTTTTTAAAAAAGTGGATGATTTTTCGTTCTTATAATTAGATCGATTAATTTAAAATTAGATTTCTCTTGGCATAGAAATAAATCTGAAGAGTTACTTTTTCCAGAATCACATGAGGCGCGTATAAACCTCAAAAACAGGGACATTGGGTTTTAATTTTTTTCAATGAAATCGTAGAGATGGTGTTTCCAAATAAAAAAAAAAAGGTTTTGTTTCAAATTTTTCAGCAAATTTTTCTCATCACGCTAGCACTTTGAAATCCGCAAAAAATATAGCACATAAATACAACTGTACGGGAAGAAACGTAGGAAGACAAAACCATCACTGCTGTTAGTTCGTCAACACGTCGAATAACATCACACTACGGAACGCCAATGATATAAAACTCGACATAAATTTCAGCTTTCAAGCAGATTCAAAAATAATACATCGATAAATTTAGATATAACTGTGCGAGATCTTTTCACATAAAGAATTCTTTCACTTAGGAAAACAATTGAAAAAAATGCAGAATGCACATCGAATAACTATCATTGGAATAGTAATCAGAAAATGTATAAAATACTCACTCGGAATGATCACTGGGTTTGTCCGACGTTTTATTTTCCACACCGGAAACTGAGTTATTCAAATTGTCCAAGTTATCATTATCAAAATGTGAAAAATTGTTGGGATTAGTGGATGTGGTCGATTCCTTAATATTGACGTTAGATATATCAAAATCATTTGCGCTCTCATTAAAAAAATCATAATTTTCACCGTCAACGCTGACTTCGATTACCTCAACGTCATTCACAAGAGCCGAACTTCTTTTCTGAAATACGAATAACAGTTCAAAAAAGAGCACTTCGAAATGAAAAAAAAAAATATAACGGAACACAAACTTCAGGATCTTGATTTAGACTGAATTTATCGATCAATTTTTTAAATTTTTTCTCAACTTTCAAGCAATCGTGGTAAAATTCGTGCCATGTCATTACAGCTTTCAGACATTTGGCGCACAATTTCAGAGGTAATATATCAGTCTTGGATACCTGCAAACAAAGTTATATTTCACTCAATAACGAAATAAGTACTACAAGGATAAATAAAAAGTAATAATTATATCATACTTGTAGTTCATCCTTGAAATGAATGTTTATAAGTTTGAAATAATTGTAGCGATGAGTTTCGTCAAAAATAGGAACATTTGATGGTTGAAGTTTTCCACATAATCTGCACAGGTCTTCTAATTTACTAAGATCGTGGAAATCGGATAAAATTGTATCGACCGTAATCATTTTTCTGAATGGGACGACATTCTGTGAATACACCAGACATGAAAATTCGAATCTGAATGATTTTATCGCATTTTCCCCAAAGATTTTTCAAAATCTGGATAGTTATCAATATAACATTAGACATAAGTTCCTAAGATCTTACCACTGTTAATGGACAATCTAAGTTGACACTTATGAGATAAATTCATTCACAACACGAATCGAAAATTCAACTTCTCATTCAATTAATTGCGATTGCGGTTCAAAATTTACCCCAGAAATTAAAGACGCCAAAACGGTCACATTTTGAACAGACTACCACTGAATAATAAAAGTAAACCAGACACCACAAAATCGCAATAAATTCGATTACTTAAATTTTAAATGGCGGCGATGGATAGACAGGACAGACTCTTTTCCGTTGTTTGTGTCACATAGACCACTGAGTTGAAGCCTATGATGTATCACAGTATACATCACGTGATCAACGCACCAATGATATTTCAACATTGATGTGACGCAAAAAAAGTCAGCCAATCAAAGCATATTCTTGGCACTTGCGTTATGAACTACGAACTACGAAGTAAAATTTTCCATTCAAGTTTATTCTATGAGTACGAATGAGTGACGTCAAGTAACTTAAGTTTCAAAATAATTGCCATGCCTTGTGGTTCTCCTGATTTGATTTGAATTGAACGAAAACTAAAAATTTAAAATTTTAATTTTTTTGAAGTTTGGAATTTTAAATTTTAGTTAGTGGTTGTTTACTATATGGTACTTGTGAATTGATAGTCCGAAAACATATTAAGGTTAGTCGTTCTAATTTTCCGTGGGGTAGGTGAATAATTTGCGAGAAGTATTCATGGAAGGTACGCCATTTACACAATCGTTCAACACTCATCTAGTGTATCTTCCTTATTTGCTCTGATAACAAATTAGATAACTAATTAATTTTCATTTTCTTGATAACAGACAGTTACCGGATTCGGATTCAGATACTCGAGATTATGAAGCATGGGATATCGATGCGCTGTATCAATATGTCGAAATCACAATCCTAAAACGCGAACTTCAGATAAATCTGTAAAGTATTATCAGTTTCCAAAAACTTCTGACATACGAGCCAAGTGGGTAGCTACGTGTGGAAGACTTGACGATTTTTCTGTAGATACCAGTTATATTTGTTCGGAGCATTTCACACCAGCAGACTTTCTCCGCGATTTGAAGGCTGAGTTGATGAATTTACCTCCTAAAAAGATCCTTAAACCTGACGGTAATATAACGATTAGAACGATCCATTTTTCTACAAAGTCTTGTATTCTACGTTTTCATCTGTCGTGCAGTTATACCTACGCTTAATTTGATACAAAGTGTTAAAACATCCGAAGATCCACTCAACATTTTAAGTAAACGAAAGAGTCTGGAGAGTACAAACATTTATAAAGAGAATAAAGAAAATTTGGGTAAGAGCGATGTCAACGGCGTGAACAGTGGGTTCATTATATCGTATTTAGGTTAGTCACGATTCATAACCTGTAATTTCATTATATCTTCCAAATGTTTTCAACATATCAAATATTACAGGCGTTCCAAGATTACTAATATCATCTAATTCCAAAAATCCCGATGACTCTAAGACTTCGAGTAAGCCGTTTGTTTGGTTATATAAAAATCACATTTAGTACTTTCATCTTCTTTATTATCATTTTACTGTCTCATTATTACAGGTGAAAGTTCTCAAATTAGAATTATTCCTGTTGATCCTGAATACGCATCAGATATCAGATCAACATGTAAGTTTTGATTAAATGTGATCCAACGTCCAACGCAACGTAACGAATCATTTGGTATTCACTTTTAGCTGGCTGTCATGAGCGAGGTGGTGGTCGAATGGATATGAGCAAATCGTTACCAAATAGAAATATTTTCAAATTAGACGATCTGTGTCGTTTATGTGGCTCTTATTGTAATCGTATGAAAGCTATTTTTGAACAGAGCCAATATAATTATTACGAACTTATTAGCAATCACTTTCCCGATATTAAAGTAAGTAAACTTCGTTTCCATAAATTTATTTTTGCTTTGAAATACACCTATGCTTAATTTTTATTCAGATCAAAAAGGAAGATATATTGCCATCAAGTATATGCTCTCGTTGTGAATCAACTTTAGTTTCATGGTATCAATTTTATAAGACTTGTAACGCTGTTAACAAAAGATTTCAATCGATAGCGAAGAAATTAACGGAAGAACCAGTTTAGTATACTCATCACTTATGTTTACTTTTACATTCCAACATATACTTATAAAAATTATTTCGACAATTCACTGTTTCATATGTTATAGCCGGTTTTCACGGTGAAAGAAGATCCAGAGCAACACATACCAGTAAAATTAGAAGTCAAACCGATGGAAATTCCACCGTACGAAAATAGTCCTGAAAATACTGACGATTGCCACATCGCCTACGAGGATACTTCAATCGATGAAGAAATCGAAATTGTTGAGATTACTCCTGAAATCGTGGAAGCTGATACTGCTGATGAATTTCCCGAAGAAAAAATTATCGAAAATTTACCTAATGTACAAGTGATTCCCGAAGAAATCGTAGTCGAAGAAAAAATTGAACCTTTAGACGAGCCGTTGGAGAGAACGGTTTCCAGCATCGTAATTGATTACGAAGAAAATGACATGAAAGCAGTCAAAAAGGAAACCGATTTCGTGCAAGTTGAAGATGAAATCGTGCGTAAAAAGGAAAATGAAATGGTTCATAGATCATCGGATTTGTTAAAATCGAAAAGGTGATGCATAATATCTCTCATTTAACGAATTTGTAGAAATTGAAATTGAGAGAAATATGGAGTGAAATGATCTTTGCTTTGGATTGAATTTTTTTTTTCTCATAATTTCGGGATATCTTGGTAGAGTTTTTCCGCAATATTTTAAAAGGTTTTTTTTTTTCAGGGAAACGCTTGCAGCCCGTCGTCGTCGACGTCGACGTATCCCAGCGTTAAACTTACGTCGAATGTGTCACATCTGCGGTAAAATATTCAAGTACCCGGAGTCCCTCCGACGGCATTTGAAAACCGTACACTCAGACGAACGACCTTTCAAATGCCACCAATGCAGTTCGAGTTTCAATCGTAACCACAACCTAACTATTCACATCAAAGTAGTTCATCAGCGCCAAAGAGTATACGTAAAGAAACACGTACCGCGACTATGCGACTATTGCGGCAAAGTTTTACTATCAGCTCGTTCTTTGGAAGAACACATTAGTAGTATACATACGAAAAGAGCCCTTTACGAGTGTGACAGATGTGGCTCAACTTTTTATCGAAAATTATCTTACGATAAACACCGCGCATCGGAAGAATGTGACGTCGCAAATCCCAAAAAATGTAACGTTCCAAAACCAGGAGAAGCGTTCCATAAATTTTGTGAATATTGCGGATTAGAATTCATAAAAGAGCACTTTTACACTAAACATAAACTGAAGCATATGAGTAGCTTTACATGTCAGGTGTGTTCGACGAAATTCGAGGACAGCAATTCGCTAAAGGAACACGTTGATTCGCAGCATCCCGAAGTGAAACCTTTCGAGTGTGAAGTATGCGGCAAAAAATTCAAAAATAAGCCATTACTGAATTGTCATCTAGTTATTCATACTGGAGAAAAACGTTACCAGTGTCCAGAGTGCCCTTTGAAGTTCTTAAAAAAGAAGTATTTGTCTACTCATATTTTAGTTCATACTGGTGAACGACCGTTTATCTGCTCAGTTTGCAATAAAGGATTCAAGCAGAGTGGAGATATGAGAAAACACAAGGCTACTCATATGCGGAAGAAAAATTAAATAATGGATTAATTTATCTATTGTGTTGACTTTTTAATGCGTAAATCACTTTTAATGTTATGTGTTATGGATAAAACAGTATAATAATTGCTACATTGTGATCATTAAAAATGATAATATTATACGCTCAGTTTATAAAGTTTTCAAACTACTTTTTTAAATTGCGTGTTTATTTCTGTATAAGATCTCCTATTTATAAGAACGATTAATCGCGTACGAGTTAGCGAAACAGCGTTTCTTTAAAGTACGACCTAGTGTGAAATTTATACGTTTTCATAATCATGACATTTAATTTATGATATCCAATCAACTCAGCCTGAAAAAATACGATTACAAAATCATGTCACATGTCTGCTAAAAAATCCCAAAGAGAAATGATAATAATCAAAATACTTTATTTCTATTTTTGACCAAATTGATTCACAAAAATATACTAGATATAAATTAGATATAAAAGTTACAAATGAACAAATTACAAACAAATTGTTGTACATATTTGGTTAAAACAATTTTATGATGTAGAACTGCTGCTGTGGTCTTTTTTACGCTGCATAATGTGACCAGCTTTATGTTTTCTCATATCGCCTTTCTGTTTGAAGCCACGATCGCAAATATTACAAACATAAGGTCTCTCACCAGTGTGCCGGTAAATGTGCACAACTAGTTGACCTTTTTTATGGAATTTCCAAGAACAATACTGACATTCGTAGGGTTTTTCTCCAGAATGAACTCTCACGTGCAACTGCAAACTGGCTTTGGTACCAAACCTTTTGCCACAAGAGCTGCATTGGAATGGTTTTTCTTCTTCGTGTGAAGTCTTGATGTGGTGACGAAATGAATCATTATCAGTAAAAGTGATGTTACATATTTCGCAAAATACGTTTTCCGGATGTTTCCACATATGTTTGAAATAGAACGACTCGCTTTGAAAATCTAGCCCACAAATGTCGCATGTTTTAGAGAATGAGGATATTTTGTGATTACGAACGACGGTGTGATGATAAAAAGAAGAATATCTGCTGAACGAAATACCGCATTGTTCACACTTATAAGGTCGATTTCCTGAATGGAAGCTGTTAATATGTTCTTTAAGAACTTGTGAAGATGATAAAATTTTACCGCAATGAACACACAAACGTTTCTGAGCCACAGCTGCTGTCCCTTCTTTAGGAGGACGTTTAGGATATGTATTATTTTCATGTTTATACTTTATATGACAATCCAAGTGATCTTTACGTTTGAAAGCGGTGTTACAAAGACTACACACGTGAGGTCGTTCAGTTGAATGAACTGTTCTTACGTGGATTCTCATGGTTTCTATCCCTTTGAAAAATTTACCACAGATGTGGCATACACTGCTTTCCGCATTTTCCGATGACTTCTTTCTTTTTCTCGGTGCACGTTTCTTTTTCTGTTCAACAGGATCAATGAGCGAACTGAAAAAGTGATCGTAGCACGTTAATGACAGATCTTATAAAAATTTAACATTTTGTAAATAGCTTACTTTTCATTTTCAGTATCTAGAGCATTTGTTAATAAACAAGACTGATCTGAACGTAAACCAGTTGATTCTAAATTTTCCAACTTATCGGACCCAGTAATAATTGTATCAGACGGTTGTGCATCTGTCGTGATAGGTTCACTAACTGTTAGATTTGTAGTTTCCGAAAATGGTGGAATAGAATTATCGACGGCTACAGGTTTTAAATGTGTTTGCTTTGGTTTTTTCAAAATATTGGCACGAGGATTTCGATTAGGTGAAGGTTCCCTAAAGATATCACTAGTCGTATAATTTTTTTGAGTTTTTTCGGGTACTCTCGGCACCTTAGATGGAAAACTTTGCTCCGCTGGAACAGTTTTGGAAGTATAATCTTGTACGTTGTTATTCTCTGAAGCAATATCTTCTACTGGATCACTGTCACTGTCCTAAACCATGACGACTGAATTAATACAGAGTTAATGATGAAAAAAGAATAATTTGCATGTGATTTGACACACCGTTGCTACAGAGGATGTAGGTGACTGATTTAAAAAATTATCAAAATCGTCAATTTCTTTGAATATGTCTTCCGTAACAGATTCGTCTATTTCGTCTATTCCAATTTTTTTCTGAAAAGAATCCAATCTTTTCTCCTGTAAAGATTGCGACCGTGTTAAATGGGGGGGGAGACAGAAAATGAAAAGAAAACATGGTTATTAAAACTTACAACTACTCTTTTCAAGATTTTGGAACCTTCAGATTTTTCATGGGTTTTTTTCTTTACACTAGTATTATTCAGTTCATTTTTGAATTTTTTTTGTACCTGAATGCTGAGTTCAAATAGATCACTCCATATTATTAAACTCGAAGTACATTGGTAACACAATTGTTGGGGAAGGTTATCATCTTCAGTGACCTGAAAAATAGAAGTTTTCAGTAGTAGGCTAGAAGAGTAAGTGTTCAGTGTTTTATATAATACTCACATGAATGGAAAATAAATGTTTTTCAATTTTACTACGCAAATCATGGACTAAACCGTCATCACTGAATATAGGTATGAGTTGAGTTTCAGCTTTACCACAGATACGACAGAGTTTGTCTATTTCTTGAATCATGTTTGTTCTAGTAAACGGGTACGTAGACAAGATTGATAAAGAGAATACTGATATAAAGTTTATGTTAGAGCATTGATATGACAAATTTAGGTGAATTTATTCACTAGTTTTCCTCTAAATATCTAATGAAATTCAACCATTCGCATCTAAATCACAAAATGAAAGCTCCGAAGAAACAAATACCATTGAGCTAGCTCTTCACCATGGAATACCGAAAACCCAAAGTAACTTTTACAAAACTAAACAATTATTCTAATATTTCAATGCGATCTAATTTCGAATACGAACAATACAAACAAGTCGTATACTACTTACTCTTGAAATTCGAAATTTCGAAAGGTGGAATTGGAAACATAGAATGTTTCGACTTTTGAAATTTCGAGGGCTCATTATTTTGATGTTATCTTATCAGTTCCTTTTTATCATTTTTCCCGTTCTGTTCCCTTCTTCTCCAGTTCACCACCAATACCACCAGTGTTGGGCCGCTCAAGGTTTTCTGCGCTCACGCTCACACATAATTTCAGCGCTCCGCTCAACGATTTTTTTTTCAACGCTCACGCTCTGCTCGCGCTCAGAGCAGTCGGGCTCGCGCTCAATGCATGCGCTCAATACAATACAACTGATGAATCCTCAGTAATTTTTGCGATAAGATGATGTCGATGTGATTTACTTTTTTCTTGTA
>JAAOIU010152955.1:0-14197 GCA_018107765.1 Hypogeococcus pungens | reverse complement strand
GATCGTTGATAAGCATTACCTACGGTTTAATATTTTATTTTGATCAATATAGATAATCTGCTGAAAACTTGAGTATCCAGTGATTAAATATTGCGATCGCTTATACGCTTGATTATTATTAGTCATCAATACATCATCTACTTGAATTAATACGTGGAAAAATAAACGAAGCATGCATGTTCAAAACTTCAAATTAGATTTTCGATAAAATTGACTTGATTTGATTTACATGTTTTGCTCTGATCAGATGTGAGGTATTATGGTTTTTAAATCTGACGAATCTTTCATATTGCAAGAGCATGCATTTTTGATAATCAACAAATTCCTGTTGTAATTTTGAGCCTGAACTAATTTTTAAAACCGTCTTCGTCAAAATAGGAACATTTTATTCATCAGCAAACACCAGTGTCCAGATTCCAAAATCAGATTTGTTTTTAAAATAATTCAATCTTGAGATCAATGATTTGTTTTTCAAATACAACAGTGAAACCATTTCAAGTCGAATGAAAATGAAAAATTTCCCCTCCTTCTACAGTGAAAAATGAAAAATTTAAATTTAAAAAATGTAAAAATTTTGTTACAAAACTTTCATCAAAAAATAACAATTATCTGTAACTTGGTAATACTAGTAATTACCGTGATCTCACAATAAACGAATTTTCTCCCCAGTAAGTCAAAAAAATTACTTTTGGGCTTCAGTTGTTGTGAAATTTTTTAGATGATAACAACAATTTTGCTGAAAATTTCTAAAATTAGTCGTTTTTTGACGCGCTTTCTTATTTTTTAATATAGTTGTTTCATTCATGACTTTTATAAATGGAAGGTAATAAATCGCCAGACGAGAACATGAGCAAACCAGGAGCTCTAGCTATAGCTATCGCTCAGCAAACTGATGACTTGGTATTCAAGAAACCTTTACCTGTTGGTGCTGCGAAAAAGTCATTCAAAGCTGAAGTTCTTGAAGAAGAAACATATTTAGGGGTAAGTAGATGTCGTAAATTGTTCATTCTTGTGCATAGATGATGTTCTCAAACGTGTTACAATGATTGGCGTACTTTGAAAAGAGGCTAAATGAAAGCGATAGTGAAAGTGATTTTGTTCTAGAAACATTCTTTTATCATTTCGATTTCATTGTTAATTTCAGGAAATGGGTAAAATCATACAACGAGATTTTTTTCCGGATTTAGAGAAACTTAAAGCTCAAAATGATTACTTGACTGCGATTGAAAACAACGATATTGAAAAATTACACGAAATATATGGCAAATATGGGATCGGTAGAAGATCTGCCCGAAGTGTTTGTAAGTAAACAGATCAGTTTACGAAATAAACAAAAGTTGAAAAGCGGTGATAATTGATAATGAATGATGAATCTTTTGTCTTTTCATAACATGTAGGTGCCAGTCCTGCTACTTTTGAGACACCTGTAATGCGTAAAATTGAATCGACAGAAGATCCTAATCAACCTAAAACTGACGTTATAGATGTTGAAGAAACTGAGACTAAACTGAGTACGCTATTTGTTCAGAATTTATTCAGTTATCAATTGACATCGTAGTAATTGGTATACTTATACTGTTATAGGAAAAACTAAAACTTTGGATCAGTTTTTAAAATGTTATACCAGCGAAGATAACGAAAGTTTCGAAGAAATCATGATCGAAAATGAAAAAAGACAAAGAGCAAAGGTAAAATTTCATTGTTTGTTTTCATTATACTTGAAATAACGATTAATTAATTTTTCTTATTCGGTATGTTCAGAATCCTTGGTTGTATAAAGACGAGAACGCTATCACTGGAGGTAATTTAGCTCTTCCTTCTACGGAAAAATTGCAAATCGAAGATAAACCCTTAGATATTGATACTTGGGGTTATAAGAACAAGAATTACATCATGTACGTTCCGGATGGTAAGTAATCAATCGGTATTACGCAAATTACGTCGTTTCGTTCACGCATGGATTGTGATTGAAAATACGAATGCATGTTGATAGGAGTCGATTTAACCAAAGAAGAAAAATTATTAATGTTGAAGAAGAAAAAAGAGATTAATTATACTGGTACGCGATTTCAAGAAAATCCTTTCAACGAAGAACAAAACAAAGAAGCAATTCAAACACTGGCTCAAACGCAAGTACGAGCGTTAGATGGTAAAATAGGCATAGATGGCAAAGAGTTATCATCTGATAATCCCGAAGTGAACGGCTACGGTTTCGTAAAAACACCGTCACCTATGCCAGGTATTTTTTTTTATTTTTTAAATGAGCAAAATTAAAGGAGTGGAAATTGATTATTTTGGCTAATTTCAGGCGTTAACGAAACACCTCTGATGACATGGGGAGAAATAGACGGTACTCCATTCAGATTAGACGGCAGTGATACGCCGATTAGACCCGGTTTACCTGGACCAGTATTTAAAATTGCCGAGCCTCCGCTTCGCGAACGATTAGCACTATCGTTAGCTGAGAAAGTCGGTGAAAAGAATAGAGACACGAAGAAAAAAGCCAGAGAAAGCGCCAAGAAACAATTAGCTATGTACGTGCTTCGTTTTTCATCGATTTTATTTACTTTTAGCCAGAATTTAATGATGTTTGTTTTTTAGATCGTCGTCCCCTATGTCAACCAGACTTTTCGATACGTTCGACGCGTCATCACCAGCTTCTACGAGATTGACATCCGGTCATTTGAAGAATTTGAATGCTTGTAGCTCGTCGAGATCACCGTATACTCCCAGAACGCCTTTACTATCACCTAAATTACCATCCGCTTCAAAAAATACGCCGGTAAGAACTTCCTCAAGTACGCCTACTCGACGATCGTACGATAGTGAGTTTCATTTAACCGATAATTTGTTGAATTTAAATATACCTAAAAGGCCTAAAGCGGCCGACTTTTTTGCATGATTTTTGTTAAACCTGTTCAATTGTTTTACCCCTTTTTTTGTGCGTATTTTTTTATGATCAATTGTGCGTAAATGGAATTACGATAATTTGAAATGTACTTATATTGTTGTAATATATGTAAATTAACGTTCGTATTGAAAGAGTACTTTTTTGCTGTCAAGAGTTGAAAAATCACTTTTAGAACCATAAAAAACAGCTTTAATGTATTACAAAAGATAGAGTAAAATATAATAAAATACTATTGATTGAGAAAGAAAATACAAAATTTACATTTTCCTTACATTTTGACGCTTCATTCATTGATTGTTATATTCTTCCATCAGCGAGCTTGAATCATCGTCGCTTTCTTCATCCTGTTCATCACTTTTTTCCACTATTAATTGAAAAGCCTCCGTGGTACTTCTCGGGAATACTCTTCGAGTTGATAATTTAACTTTTTCTTGCGCCCATCTCAGGTGGGAATTCAATAGATCTGGGTTTATCAACGTAGAAGGTGTAAATTGTAAACGTTTGTTACGTTCGGCGGTGAGATTTCGTAGTATTTCTTCGGCTTTGTCTTTTTTCAAAATGAGTTTCTTCCTTTCCATATATTTTCGAGGTGTCATCAGAGCGTCGGTTAATTGTTTCATTATGTCGGGAAACGAGAAGTTTTGCTAGAATAAAAAAACAAGACGAACTTTTGATTTCAAATCTTCGGCAGATGAACATTGAAACGATATCAAAAATGATGTTCAAGTTTGATATTAACTCAAGTTATCATCGCTAACTAGTTGATTTTTATTTTAGAAACATACTAAGAAGCGAATTGAACGATATTTTCGTGTGGTTGTATCAAAACTACAGTCATTCGCTGCGAAAACAGTTACCGAATTTAAAACCGATCCAATACTTTGTAAAGTTTTACCGAAACGAGTATTATTAAGGTTAAGTTTCGTGGTTTGATTTGTATAAATGTTTGTACTTACAGTTTCTCCGACATCTAAAAACATAACGCAAATTATCGCACACATTAAAATCAGTCTCATGTTGGATAGAATCACTACGCAGACATGATAAAAAGCCATCTCGATCATAATCGTTCATTACAAGTTGAGTGAATGCGAGGGGGGTCAATTTCGATAAAAACGTCGTTTCTCATGTTCCAAAGGTCGACTTTTAACGTTGATTCGTTGTCTGAATGGATAATTGAACGATTGATTTGATGAAAGATTTACGTATATTTTATTTTGGATTTTAAATGAGTTATTCAACTTCGTACATGTTTAACATATTTTAGAAATATTCGTTAGTCGTTGAGCGTTTTTCTTAATTTTTCTATAAACCGTGCTGCAGCTGTACGGACATTTTAAGATACCGATTATCTTGCCTGAGCAATTACTATCTGCAGGTTTTGACGTTATTTTAATTTGAAAGCATTAAATTTTACGGCGAACATTTATTGTTCTCCCAGCTTTGATGCCAAACAATAGTTCTTAACAATTACCCGTTTAAATTATTGAATTCATCAACTCAATACCGCTTAATTTAGAAAAAGAAAATAAGAAAGTTGGATTGAAAAATTCTGATTATCACGTCACCTCACCACTAAATTAATATTCTGAACTGCCCGCAATAGATTTTCGTCGTCACCACACCACACCATCAAGTACACCCCATCAAAATAAACAAAGGTATTTACGTATTTGCCTGTCGAACTTACAATACTCTATTTCTTTAAATCGCAAAAATGTTAGAAACGTCAGAAACGTGAAAACATGCCATTACTAAAAAGTTGATACTTGAAGATGAATTTTACGATTTTAATTTTCAAGTCATTTCTTGATCGTAATTCTTGCATGAAATACCTTCGTATAGGTACTCTTTACTTATCATTCGAATAACCAGGTTGCTTTTCTACGTGTGTCGTGTTTGTCTCTTTTGAGGCCTTCTAAAACGGTTTGAATTCATCAGTAAATCGATAAGTTCAGTTTAATTTACTCGTTCTGGATGGAATATTTCCCCCAACTCGAACTCGAAGAAAATATTCGATTATCGGATGGAAACATTGCAATTCGTCTTTCTTCAGTTTTATGTACCACTACACCGCTAATCGTCGAACGTCGAACAAGTCAGTATGTGAATTAAGAAAACTATTCAGGTATGAAAATAATTTTTTATTTATTAGCATCGTAATGTAAATGCCCATCTCCCACTTGTAACATCTCCATCATCTTGATGAGTAAATCTGCCAAAGGCCTCCTACCAGGCACATAATTTCTTTTCCGTTGCTTGTATTTTTTTGTAACGGCGATTTCTGGCGCAGGCGATGACGAATCGCTCAAAATGTGTGGTGTTTGGTCTAACGTTACATCGGTATCAGTCATTTTGCTAGTTTCTTCATTGGCTAAGCTTGGCCCTTCGGTGACTGAGGCTGCTGTTCGGCCGTTATTCCAAGGACTGAGTAATAGTTGTTCGTCGTCTGTTACGGGTTTTATGCGATGGAAGTGAATGTGCGGCTTTGAGATGTGATTGATGTTGGGTATGATGTTTCCGGAATCATCAACACGATAGAATCTGGTTAGATCATCTACATTGTGCGATTCGCGTATTCGTTCGTCTCCGGTTTCAATCATGGGGCTGAAAACTTCGTTGAATGATCGTACAAGAAGGTCTAAGCAAGCGTTAGCCTGTTGAAAAATAAAATGTCGTTAATGTTGTTTTACCTTGCCCTTTTGATTTTTCAAACTAGGTATGCTAAATTCAAAGGAATGAATCACAGGAAGTACTTATTACGTAAATTACCTACTTATGAATAATTAACATTTTATCCGTGGATAATTTTACCTGATAAAAAACGATGAAAATTATTAAACGTCGATACATTTTGTTCCAAAACTATACTATTATGGCTAATTTATCAAAACGAAAGTGAAATCAATTCGTTATTGTAGTGAAATTTAAACATGTTGAGTTGTTATTGTTTTGTATTAATTCGATTAACATCTCCAAGGTTGTGAACGTGTCAAACAGTTGACATTATTTGGCAGTTCTTTCGTAAAATAACTCGATCAAACAGATAATCGTTACGGTTTCGTGATATACCTACTTAATCAAATGAAAAATCAATCGCAGTCAATTCGTATAAGAAGATAATCGACTACCAATATTTAGAAAATTTTTATTATGTTAAATTATTTACATTCAAAGTGCGAGATAATTCGAAATTTCAGGTTTTTCCAACTAAAATGATACCTATATTCAAAATTGGTTGTACCCTAGAGACCTTTTGTATTTACAATTTATACCGAAACATCCGAATTGGGTTTCAATTTTGGCTGCTCAGCTCGCGTCATATCCTTCTTCGATAAAGCTGGGAAAATTTTCCTACGGTTGTATAGACTACTCGTACGGGATTTTTCTGATTTTGGTCTATGCGATGGTCGATCTGATGACTTTGATCTCTTGAATGATCCTACATTATGTCGAATATAAGACTGAGCCATATCAGTGGGCTCCGAATTCCAGCCTTTGTTATTCATGTTGATACAGTTTGTTTGGCGGGATGGTATGTCATACATACAATTTTTTAGGGAGGATGATGGAGTATCAAAATTCGTTCCGAATCTACCCATTCCGACGATGGTAGATTCCGAATCATCTTCTACGCCACTGCTTTATTCAATTGGTGAAGAATTTTCATCCATTTCCGTATTGTATCGGCGATATAATTCGACCAAGTAATCAGGATCGAAATCGTTCAGTTCAGGATCGTCTTGCGATGGAAAATTCCTAACAAACTCTTCTCCAATCGTTGAATTTTTTGCAAATCTATGAAATGTTTCGCTGGATTTATTAGTTTCAGAATGAAATATTTCGCGGAATGTACTCGTGCCAGAATCATCCGATTGGAAATTGTCTATTGGCAGAAAATCACGAACAAAGTTGAGTGATACCATATCTGGTGTCTTTACTTCGGTGGTATTTTTTCTGAATCCGATCCAAGGTATTTTCTCGTACTCTGTCGATCCATTTTCACGCTTCATTAATTTCAAATATTTGTAAACGTTAATATGTAAGGTATTGTATACGTGTTGCCAATGCGACAGTGGTACAGTTTTTTCGGCAAGTGAATCGTCGTCGTCTTGATTGATTCTCAAGTACAACAACGAGAGATTTCTTTGAAAATGATCGATTACGATTTTGAGATTTTCGAACGATATGTCATCGTCGTCTTTTGGTATCAGTGTATCTTTCAAATCATCCCAAGTGATATTGCATGGCTTTTGGAGGTAATCTGCAGCAAAATTCTTGACCGAATCGTATCGCATAAAATTATCGTCTAATTTGATTAAAGATACGTTGGCCAAGGCTGGCAGGTACGTTTCGATTACCGGACTGATTTCGCAAACGTTACCTTTGAATAAACGTGGAACGATGACGACAGCTTTGCAATTTTTAATAAACTTGGATACCAGCGAACCACCGTTGTCTTTCAAAACATTGATATTTTTCATCGCTACCATCATCTTGTCGTGAGCATTTCCGTCGGCGTCGTTCAAAATAGCCATCAACTCTAGCGACCATTTAAAATAATCTAGCGGTAGGCTCAGGAAAGGCGTTACTACGGTGACTTGATCAGGCTGACGAGACTCGTGTGGCGATTTTTCGTACGTGGAAAGTGGCTGGTCGTAGCAAACTCTGACTTTCGACTCGTCCGGATTAAAGGCCGCGTGCAGAATTTCCTTTAGAGGTTTGACCAAGCGTGAAATGTTAATTGAAGGGTTGTAGTGCTGCCATTCGCTTAGGATAAATGATTCCATGTCTGATTCGTTGACAAATGGGGTGTTGAAAGCATAGGTGTAGTTTGATGTTTCGTTGTGAGTGTTGTGGGTGGATGAGAGGGGTTCGCTGGTACCCTGAAATTGATACGAAAGTATCAGTAATACGTTGAAAAGGCGAGGAAGGGGTTCAAAAAAATGAAACGTGTTTGCATGTTGTCTTGATAATTTTTTTTTTTAATTTGAAAAAAACACTTCATTTTTTTCGAAAAGAGTAGATAGCGTTGATTTCAACTTTTTTCAATCAAGTTTGCTGTAAGTAAATATTTCTAATGTCGAAAATATTTGAGTATTGAAAAAAAAATTATAGGCAATTTTTTTTTGTAATTTTAAAAAGATACCTAGGTAGATAAGCTATAGTCTCAGTGCAATGATTTTGAGTTATGTTTAAAAATTAAATTGGGTTAGAGAGTGACTGACTTACCTCGTAAAAAAATGCATTCGCCAATATCACAAAAAGAATACTTTTAAATAGCATTTTGGTGTGAAAAAAAATATCGTGTCAATTGAAATCATAAACAATTACACAAACAAATTCATTTACCTATTCTTATATACCTAGGCCTGCTTACTTCCAATTTTCTCAGTTGATAAACTCTCGAGCCTTATTTGGCATTACTAAATATACAGGTGAATATTTTTTTGTAAGCAAACTCCATAAAAAGAAATCAGATCATCTTTATATAAACAAACTTCCCACGCTTAGCGATAATTACGGTGAATATTCTCAAAATACACGAATTTCTGGCAAATTACTATCAGCTGAGGTTAAATATTTGGCTGACTGAATGAAAAAAAAGAAAAAAAAACTTCGATCTATGAACTTTTAATCGATACAGTGCTTAGCTATTGGAAATAAATATATTTTCAGAAAATGATTCTTTTTATGAAAATGCCATACCTGATGTATTCATCTTTCAAGCAGGCGGATTAAACTCTGTTAGAATTTTCATCCTTTCGAAGCTACTGGGTGGTTCGCTTCTGTCTTCAAAAACCTCCTTCGTAAAAGAATACTCTTTATTTTGAGTATCCCGCTCATTCGGAAGTATAACCATTTCATTATCAGAAACGAGTTGTGATCTCACTTGAGTGTCGCTGTCTCTAGCACCATCAGTAGAAGTTGTACTGGCACCACCACCGTGTCTGTCATCTTTTGGTTTCAGATACTTGGATCCCATTTCTAACAATTTTTTAATCATTCTACGATTTTTTTCATTCAATCTGGGATTACGGTCAGCTGACTCGGTATTATGATCCGGCAAAGCAGGCGCCATATTAGTCATCATGGTGGCATTTTCGTTGAAAGTTGGCGGCACAATTTTTACCGAGATTGTCGGTGTGGTTATTGTGATTGGTTTCGGCGTTATTGTGGCCGACGTCTCATTTTGTTCCGCTGCGTGACTCCGTTCGTGAGGGGTCGAGTGATGAGGTAAACTCGAACCCAATTGGTTTATCGGCTGGTTCGATGGAACTGCGCTGCCTATGTACGGGTATCCGTTCCAAGCCCACGGAGGGTATTCGTAAGGTGGCCAAGTAGGCATAGGGTACGCTGCTGATGGAAGAGACGGCCGCGTATTATCACTGGGTACATAATAAACGTTCGGCTGAGGTACTGGACAGGTTTGAGAGACACCGTCGGCTGTATTTAGGAATCCGTAATAGTTCGGATTGAAACACGTATTTGACGGGTTGTACTGGGGTGGAATTGCCTTGTACGAGGTGCCTGGTTTGAATTTAGTATTCGGGTGGTATCCGGTGGAAGAATATGGGTTGTAAGTTTGAAACTGTTTGGGGTGCTTGGTACGGATCGAAGTGAGATCCTAAAATAAAAGCGGAAATGATTGGAAAATACAAGAAAATTATTGTCGTTAAAGATGAATAAAAATTGAGGGAAGCTTACCTGTGCTTTGACGCTCGCTAAGGCGACGATGATCAGCACTACAAATCGATGCATGATTACGGCTGAATTAATGGTAGCGATCTTTCTAGCTCATGAGAATTTATAGGAATATCGATCGGGAAATAATCTTTGGAATATTTACGTCATCATGGACGCGCATTATAGGTGTCTGAATCTGGTGTCAATTTGAGATATTTGATATGTGGCTGGTGTATACATAAGTGCCTATAGGTATCTGAAGTAGATTTTAGCGTTGACGTATGCAGATTTCATTTTCATGTCGGTTTTTGCGTGTGGTTGTGTTTTTACCACTTAATGTTTATTTTTTTCGCAAGTTACGGACTGTTTTATTTCGTATCAAAAGAAAGTTTACGTAGTAGCTTACATAATTTTGGTTACCTACCATTTTTTTTTCTAATTAAATTCGAGCGAGGAATATTTGAACATTTTTGTGAAAAAGCTGACATTTTTCAATAAAAGAATTTGATTTTTATCGCTTTAAAAGAAAATCTTAAAAGTACTTTTCCATTCCTTACTGAAAATTTTTTTCTCTGGGCAAAATTTTCAATTTTTCGTCAAAAAATACAAAAAAAAAAAATGGAAGATTTGAAGAAAGATACGATTTGTAAAAATTCTTCAAAAAGTTTATTTTTTTAAAACGAAAAAATAAAATATGGTTATTGTAAAACAATGAAGATCTGGGTGATTCACAGTCAAATAGCAATTTTTCAGGCTGATATTTCGACAGTGTTACATCTGTCTTCTTCAGAGCTTCGAATACTTAGTTACCTACGTAAAATTTTGGTTATAGCATATCGTTTTTCGAGTTTCAACTTCTGTTAACGTCTTTTGAAAAATTCTAAAAATTCATCTTTCCTCTAGGTACCCTATCTTTTATACCAATTTGAGTCATTAATGAGTTTTTCCAGCTCTCCGACAACACAAAGAAACCCTACGTTTTCTATGCATTTCATACTATGTATTCCGATAGTTTGAAAATTTTCTTCGACTTCTTCAAACGTCTAATTTAGCCGAATAGATACCTATACGACAACGCAGACCCCTTTTCACCAATTTGTAACAAACCACACGTTGGTAAAATCGAGCCAAGATTAATTTGTTTTTTAGCAGATTCGAAGTTAAAAGCCGTCTGGAGGTCATGGGTTTCACACTCCGGTGACACGACTTTGGATATTACCGCTTCGTCGACAGACGTGTTCCAGTATTGAACACGAAAAAAAGGCCTCGATTTAAAAAATGCTGTAAGACGTCTTTCGACAGGGGTAATTTAAAAAAAGTTGCCATAGGCGTGTGTTGAATCTCTTCGTACCCACCTGCGTTTATACAGATGGCTTTTTCGACGATGAAAGGATAGTAACTAGCTGTAGGTTAGGTAATGGACAAATTTATGAAAAAAATTGAAAAAAAATTGATTTACCAATTATAAAGATGTATCGCGCTAACTATGCCATATGGATGTATTTTTTTTTACTTGTTACTAGATTTTCAAGGTTAGGCCTCGCTAAAAAGTAAAAATTTTGGAGATCATTCGTACGCCACACAAAAATTGACAAATTTCAACGATTTTTCTCCGATGTAATAATAACATGTTGAGCTTCAGGTATGTAGTCGATACGATAACATAGATAAATTCAGTTCGATAGCAAGAAATGTACTTTTGCTGTAGAATATTATCGTCAGTTTATTTTATTTAATTTAGCTAATCCCTATAGTTTTAATTTTCAACCACCCTGATTTTGTTAATTAAATAAAAAACTGAACGTACTTACACTGTAATCAATTTAATAAAAAGCTGCTGAGATTTTTTTTCTGAGCTCTTCATTAAAAATGATTACTACGTATTTTCCATTTTATTTGTATAGGTAATCAATGCAGTTAAAGATGATAAAGTTGAAGCACGATGTGTGAGAATACCGTACAATTTTTCCCCTATTTAAAAGACGAGGTTTCGCGCGAGATGCTAGTTGTGTGGTGCCATTTATCACCATTCAACTAATTTTTACGTTGACCGGAGACAGGAGCGAAATGTGGTGCACATTTATCATTCCGATGCATGTGTAGGTAGGTATTTTACAATGTTACGATAGGCATACGTATCTAGGTATGTACGTCGTACGTGGCGCATAGTTTGTTCGATGCGAGAGGGATAAGTGTTCATTTCGAGATATCGGGTTAGAAATTCCATTAAAATGATCTTTATTTTTTACGATTCTTTTGAAAGAAAACAGATCGAATTCTCTAAATTTCGATGGGCTGTAGTGGAATGCCTGCTTTGAGGTGTAGGTATCTACTCGTATTTTATTTGATTTTGGAAAATCACTTGTGGATTAAAAAATCGTTACCTACTACTAGTTAGCTTGTTTATAGCGTTGGATTTCTGGTATTTTTCTATTTTCACTTCTTCTCTTCAGCTTCACGCAAAAAGACAGGATAATTCTACCTATAGTTGAAAATCAACAATTCATAAAAAAATCGTCCATTATTCTTACCTTAAATAAATAAAAATGGGTTCTTGATTAAAAAATTGAATATTTTCAAAAAATGGAGAATGAATAAAAAATTTCAAAAGAATTAAAAATTGCCAATTGAAAATAATAAAAATAAAAACTGTCATTTTTAAAGAAAATTAAAATTATTATGAAATGAGCAACTTTTCAAATTAAATACTAAAAAAAAAAGAAATTCTTCCGAAAAAAATTCAAATTGCCCGAATATACCTTGTTCGGTAAGTATCTAAGAATTTTGTAGTACCTATCGAAATTTTCCGACAAACTTCGACGTGCCAGGCGAATCGTTTCAAATGTCCATGCGTGGATAAGCTCATAGGAAAATCTCTGCGTCTTGAGTCTACAAGCTGGTTAGCTTGATACGTCCCACTGTGAACTGTGCCGTTAATAGGCAAGGCTTAAACTTTCGTTGTTGGAATAGCGAATACTTATTTTTTTTTTCTTGGGAAGATCCTGTCAACTTGCTGACGTAGGCCAATTGAGGTCGTTTTTTTCGGTTTGCTAATCATACTTACTTGAATAATTCACTCCCTCAACTGAGGACTAAGGAGGGTTTTTTCATATCATTTTGGATCTAGAAAAATACACTTTATCGTAGTGGTATCCATTGACGCTGTTACTCAAACTCATCGAGATCACAATTGAATAGGTGTGTATTTATTTTTTCTTTTGATTTACCTACCTAATGTGTTACTTTCGCATTTTTATAACATCTAAAATATTCTCGTGAAATGACGTAGATCAATTACAACGGCCATAATGAAGACGCGTGATAATTTACGCCTGATTTTTCGAGTCAATAATACCTCCTTCACCAACTTTGTCTGGTTCAATAGGTGTGAATTTGAGTACAAAAATGTCTCCGTAAAAATGTCTATGACTTAAAAGAACACCTTTACGTATCCGTAGACGGAATTCCCGCAGAGATATGTAAACAAATTGTCAACGAACTGAGAACACCCACAGTTCAGTGCTGCTGTTCGATTTACACACATGTTCGACACTAAGAACCTTTAAGGACATGGTCCTTTTCTTATACCTACCTAGATACGTGTAATTGATTAATGAATACACATCTCTCTTGTTTTATTACCGAGTTACACGAACATGTGCGTTATTTTCAGGCAGCAATTTCGGTTGCTAGAACAGAAGTACGAATAAAAGTGGATACTTACAACCTGCGGAGCAGCGAATAACCTGTGCGCGGGCGTTCCGCTGGCCTCAACGCGTATTTCGGTTTAAGCAGATCTTATAAGCCACTCCGGCCTATTATCAAGTTCGTTGTAAAATACATATCTACATAAACTTATTTATGGTGTCTTGTCGTAGTTTGTTTGAGATACCTGACAATGGTATGCGAACCTCGTTCATGTGAAATTTACCTACGTATGTAGGTTGAGATATTTTAGGTGTTTATAGTTTCCGAGTGTATACGTGCGATAAATCGACAATCGTCTATCTATATCGCTATCTTTGTGTGCATCATGAACGATTGCACAAGAATATCTGTAGCAAATTTTCTGACTTGCGTGAGATAACCGTATTTACAAAGATTACCAGTATTTTTTTTTTCTTCCACTACTCAATATTATTACCCGTGTAATTGGTCGTTTTTCATTCGAATGAGTAGGTAAAATATAAGAACGCGGGCGTAAATGTGAAATATCTGTCGCCGCAGAAGACTAATGTCATAAAAATGACAAGTCAACGAACCGTGTGACGGTAATATTAACCGTAGATGCACACCCCCGTACATCACCTCTCTTTATGCCAGGGATGCATCGCTCCTCTGGTGTCTCTGTGCTACGCGTAGTGTTACGCGGTGCTCGAATAAAAACGTACTTATGATTTTTTAATTAGTCGACTCGAGCGTCGAAATTTAACGACAGAGTAGGTATTGCTATTCTGGTCAATTCCATGGCGAACGAAAATAGATCATCGTGTAATTGTGTTCCAATTTACGCGGGCACGTGAAGTCGAATACGTACGTCTATTCGCCTTCATCGTTGTATAGACAAAAATATTATAATTATTTTGTTGTGTACTTAGT
>JAAOIU010152564.1:0-16441 GCA_018107765.1 Hypogeococcus pungens | reverse complement strand
CTCATAAAGTACGTAGGTACCTTAAAATACCACCTTCGCGAGTTTTCACACATTTTTCTCAAACTGGGCACGTAGGTAAAAGTAATTCGACCGTTGAAATTACGTTGAATTTGCCTTCGAATATTTCAAATGATCATCAAAGCGACGTTTTTGAGAGCGGAAAAAGATTTTTTTGTTTTCTGAACCATTTTGCACTAGTCCAATTTCATTTTTAACCTTACTTTCTTTTGAAAATTTAATTTTCAGAAAAATTTAAAAAGCTTCACTTATTTTAGTGCAAATCTATTTTTTTTTTGTCCAAAAAAATCATGATTGAAAAATACAGCTCGACTTAAAGAATGAATTGAAGAAAAAAAATTTTGAAGCTGAAAAATTTGGTTGTAACAAAATTAATGAAATGTCGGTGTTTTCATCGCGGAGTTTTTCAAAGATAGATATGCCTAGGAACGAGCGCGATTAATTAGGAGGTGTTGGCTGTCGTACGTACCTTCATGTATTAAAGGTTAAAATGAAAAAATCCTAAATCTGCAGCATGAAAATATTTATCGACGTAATGCGTACGCGTTCGGATCGATGAATTGCGCACGAAATCGAAAAATGTGAAAAATACCGATATGGCCGACCCAGATATGGAAATATTATTGAAAATGAAGATGATAGAATGAGGCACACGAACTAATCCAACAAATCGCGATTAATATGGGGAGCTGGTGACAAACGAGTTCATGCTGGTAGGATTAACGGATATTCTAGCGGAGACTGAGGGAAGTATTGAATTAATTTTTTGCTGGCTGGTAAGTAAATCAGCCAAGTTCACTATATAATTATATAATTATATACGAAGAGAACCGAAAGAAATGCACAACAGAAGAATGTTCCTCGAATTCGGCGAATATATTTTTCGTTTATTGTACGTAAACCGAAATAATACGAAAAATACGTACAGCGAAAGAAAAAAAGACCAAAGGTTCAATCTCGGTTCGAAGGTGCTAACGTAGTATTTACTTTATTTTTTTTCTACACGATCGGATGAGGTCTGGGATTATTCCTGAACGGTAACTTACCAAATTTGGCGATATGTTCCTGATAGTAAGTCGGCACAATGGGAGCTCTCCGTTTATGCAGCTCAATTCGCAAAGGGTCGGTCATCAATATGCTTTGGTATAGATTACCGCCGTGACGTTTGTCTTGTTTAACGATAGCCGTAGGGAACATGACTTGTATTTTGGCTGTAATTCGACCCTTGACCGGATGCACCTTCGGTATTTTTTTCTCAGCTTCCCATTTACTCAACATTTTTTGCGCTTTGGCTTTTTTCTGCGCTCGTTTAACGTCTTCTTCGATTTTCCAGTATTCGATCCATTTGTCGTCTTTTTCATTGTAAACGAGTTTACGATAACCGACAACTGATGGCGAAGACGAAAGCTCCTCTTCTTCGGGTTTATCGTCTTCGTCGGACGAACTCACCGCAGGTAAGAGTGGCGAAGTTGGCTCGTCTTTGGTTTCGATTTTCTGCTCGTCGTCCACCAATATAGCCGGCGAGATAGTCTCGCTAGGCTGAGTCGGCGCTGGTAACTCAATCTGTATAGGAGTGTTCGGTTTCGATTTACGTAGCTCCTCGGAAACCACCTCGCGATTTTTGCTGTGCGCGCTCGACGACCTAGACGAGTTCTTTTTCGCGGCTATGCTAGTCGATCTGGAAGAGCGTGCTTTTTTACTGTCCGAGAACTTGGAAGAAGAATGGTCTCTCTTTTCTGAGAGTTGTTTAATGGNATCTCGCTAAATGTTTACTGAGCGGCGTTCGCGTCCTGGGAGTGGCTGCTATTTTGCTCGGAGTTCGAGATCTTGCGGGGGGAGGAGGAGGAGGCACAGCATGCATACGTTGCTGTTTAGCACCCGCCGATCCGACAAATGTAAACATGCGTCGACCCGACGCACTGGCCGCCTTCTCGGGTTTTTTGATGCGGGTGATGTCCGATTGGTGACCGCGGTCTAAGGCTTCGTAGACAACCGTGTTGTTATCTCGAATGCTAGATTTCTTACTGTGATAGTGTTCCATGGTTGGACCGTATAGCGTAGACGGGTTTATCAGACGCGTATTTAAAG
Organism: Hypogeococcus pungens; assembly: GCA_018107765.1. Taxonomy (NCBI): domain Eukaryota; kingdom Metazoa; phylum Arthropoda; class Insecta; order Hemiptera; family Pseudococcidae; genus Hypogeococcus; species Hypogeococcus pungens. The sequence continues at coordinate 14,335 of JAAOIU010152564.1, read as the reverse complement.
ACAGCGCGCAGTGGGCTTTCACATTCGGACCGTTTATCTTAAAACTGGATAAGCAGAAACGTTTATTCAAACATACCGAGCCACGTGAATTCCTATTTTTAACTTTTGCTTAGTAAAATGTATACGTACGTATTATACAGGCTGTGTAGGTATGGAAACCAACCGGGAAAAGGGTCAGTCGGTATACACTAGAACGACCCAGTAACTTGGATATAAAGCTCAGCGGTGACTAAGTTGGTAAGAAATCAGAAGCTTTCGAATCGCGAAAAATTTCTCATCGCTGTAAGTTTATAAGAAAAGCAAACAACGACGGGGGAAAAATATGTACAATTGCATACTTCATAGCGCACCATAGCATAGGTAATACCCTATAACCTGCACAGATTTCAACCCGAATAAAATTTTCAGTGTAATTCTTAAATTAAATTTTTTTCATATTCTTGGCTGGTGGTTTTAATCTGTTTAATGTATATTGCTGACTAATATAATAGCATAAAAAGCTTAATGTTATTAAATATGGATACGGAAAGTTTGCGTCGAACTTTTAACTTTCATTAAGCTATTTTACTAACCAAAAAGGTATGATTTACGTTAAAGCTTAATACGAGGCAAAACTGCGACCGGCAGGAGACGTTTACTCATATAATGTTGAAACAAAACCAACCGTATATTTCAAATTTCACAAAACTTTTATCAACGCGCGGCTTTCTGAGGAAAATATTTTAAATTAAACATATCTTTTCAAGAAAAGCTATTGACATAGGTATTATGCGCCTCGTCTCCCTTTTTTTATTATACTTATGTAGTACGGCGATGAGCATGATGATTCAATATAAAAGCTCATATCTGTGGTCGGACTCTTTTTGGTCGATATAAAAAAAATTTATCCTGGAAGAAATTTTGAAAATAAATCTATTCCTAAAAAAAGGCATGTAAGTAGGTACAGGTAAACTGTTTTTCATATTTCTTTTTTTTTTTCTTGAATTTTAGCCAAGAGCGTATCATAAACTCTGCATCTTAATGCCAAAATACCTAGAAGGATAAAAATTTGCACCGCCTCCAATCCGATATTTGAAATTTGAAAAGTAAAAAATCTGAATTTTGGAGCAGAATCGCGTACACATGAAATTTGCAGGAAAAAAGATTCATTAAACAGACGCTTTCTGACAAATATACCTATCTACTTTTTAGAATTTCTAGCTTCTCCAAAAAGGGTGAGGAAGGGGTATCTGAATATTTTATTTCCCATATTTTGAAAGTTCTAAAATTTTGTTTTTTCAAAATGGTAATATCATGGGAAACCTGCTTCTATCTAAAAAGACCACGACCCCTATCCCTCCCTTCGGATATTTTTGTTTTTGCATCCCCTGAAAATTCTATTAAGAAGAATATTTAGTTTAAAATGGTCATTCTGAAAGAAAACCGATAAATTATGATAATTTTGGCCAACATTTAATCAAAACGCACGATAACTTCGAAAAATTACATACATTTTAGTCGAAAACGGTACCTATAGGTAAGTTTTTGAAAAATGAGAAACTTCCAACAACTACATTTATAGGCAATAAGCGTACAATAAATAGCAGTCTTTCTCTGATCAATCACACCTTCAAAGTTTAGGCTAAGTTTTTCCGAAAACGGTAAGCAATTGAGAAAAATTGGGACATCAATTCACGAAGATTTTTCGAAAAAAAAATAAAGCCTAATCTTTAAAGCTCATAAGCACAGTATTTCTTTGATCATGACAATTCTTTACAGTTTTCCAGAAATGTTTTTTTGGGGGCATAATAAACTGATAAATTAATCAAATTTGAATTTCTGACGAAAAATTTTCAATTTTCAGCTTTGCAGATCTCAACCAATTTCGCGAACAATCGCAAAAACATGAATTTTTCAGATCCTTCGCAAAATTCGGGAAAAAATAAAAATTTTCTAAAAATGATTTCCTTAGTTGGTTAAGACAAAGTGTGCTGAACTGCTGGACTTCTTTTGACAAAAATTTTTCGTTATATAATTTTTTTTTCAATTCCTGAATTTTTAAAAGTTTTTGAATTCCAAACGCTATTGGGTAGGGATAAATATCAAATCTTCACGACACGAAAGCAGAACTTTCATAAGAGACTAGTATTTTTTATTTGTCTTCTTATTACGGAACAGCGAGACAGATTGAACGATAACTGATTCGACAAAGCTCCAAAACACAGGATTAGAACTAATGTAAATGAATCAATTTCATGGTTTACCTTTGGATAGCAATTTATTAAGTGCAGGGCAATCTGAACGGAAGTGAAGGATATTGGAAGTATTCGTGGTACTTGATAAATGAAAAAATAATTAAAAATATAACATTAAGTTTGTTAAAAGTCAGGTAAATTCATTTTCCTCGGCACAAAGTCGAGTACCTGTGAATATTTTATAAGAAATTACCAAGTTACATTTAAAACTTGTATACAAGATGAAACTTTCTCATCCGGCGTTCGTATACCGAAACGACGGCTTGGGGACAAAAAATATGTACGAAGCATCAAGTAGGGAACTCGTTCTCTTGTTCGAGCTGATTTTTAGGTAGTACTCTCTCTATCAAAATCATTGAAAATTTCACTGAAAAACAGCCAGAATTGCACCACAGGCAAATCAGTGAAAAAAATCACTGAAATTTCAGTGAATTGAACTGAAAACCAGTAAAATTCACTGATTTTTGCTGTGAAATTGACAGAAGAATCGGTGAATTTTATTGATGAATTGGTCAAATTCACTAAAATTTCTGCGATTATTTTTCACTTGTTTGCGTGTGATGCAATTCTGACCGTTTCTCAGTGAATTTCACTGATTCAAATTGAGAGAGTACACTGTTCCAGAGTTTGTTCTGTTCCAGACCTTCCAGATATATAGGTACCTATGCAAGAATTCTTATGGTGCGTTATTAGCTATATCAGTATGCTGAACTCGAAAATAAAAATACATATGTAGGTAATCAAGTTTACAAATTATAAAAATTTTTGAATGTCTGTTAATTCTGCGACAAATTTATACTCGAATGACACTTCAACTCTAAACATGACTGGGTATATTTTTCCAATTTTTTAGCTTAAATACCACGTTCAACGACAGTACAAGCGTAATCTGAGCTCTGAGCCCGTTTATAAAACTTAATGATCGATAAATTTCTCTCTTTTTTCCTTAACATGGATTCTTCCGATTCATCTTATACCACATTGCGGAAGCGAAGCAAAGAGAGAAAAATCTTGACTATAAAATAATTTTTTTACTCGTATTTTACCGACCATTTCAACTATTAGGTTTTTGCTGCTAGACCCGATATCCTTATATAAAATGTGAGAATTGTGCGGCGAAAAAAATTGAATTCCTTTTTATTCGGCTTTCTCCGGGTTCATCTTTTTCTTACTTTATTCTGTGCGCTTTAACGTGCTACCACAATCTGAGCCCGTTGCGCTGTAACCGACGCCATATAACTGTTTAAAATATGAGCCTAACACTAAGTAGGTGTGTGTGTGAAAAATTTCTCGGCATCGTACAAGAAGACCAACTTTGTCGACTGAAATTCTGCCTTTTCAAACTGTAAAATTATTTATAATCGTGTTCGCGATCTGGAACAGTTTCAAAGGTACCTACCTTCATTACACTTGACTTTTTGGTTTCTGTATATTTCTTCTTTTTCTTCTTCTTCTTTTTTTTCTGAGGAAATGGCGAAAAAGTTGACGAATGTATCTGGATTCATACGTCGAAGTCTTCAGTTTTGGTCGAGTAGGAGTTGAAAAAAAATCAAACCGAAGAAATATGATAAGACCTCGGCAGTACATTAAAAAGTAATAATGAATTCCTTAGCCTGTCGGTGACATATATCATATTAGGATCGAATCAATAACTTCAAAGATATAAAAAATATCTAGATTAAAATTCCATCAGCGATTTCAATAGGCAACCATCGCGTCAAAATAGCGTTACGAAATTTCGAGGGCATTGTGTTGGCAGGTAAGCGAATATAATATGTGTACTTCGACGTGTGTGTATACCTTATAATACCCTATCTCGCTAGTTCCTCTACTCTACGTCGCCCATACGTTCAACAAATCTGTACTATTTTGTGGAATTACGTCGATATAATATTTTTTCTACTTCTCACATTCCCCGCTCTGCGCATATCGCCGCTACCTACCAACATATCTACAACATAGCATCGTGTCGAATTCACGTTCACCAAATATACAGCAATTCGCTCGGAAATCGAAGTACCTAAGTATTTGAAAAGATGCCATAAATAGAAAATGCATTCTCATAATAAAAAAGGTACCATAAGTAAACGTATTCTGACGACATTATATAATTCAAGAGAACGAAACGAATACGGAGATTTACCCAGGTAAGCACAGGTAGGTGCCCACCTATACATAAACGTTTGTACGAAGGTAATATTCTTCAAAAAAATATGGTCGTTCGATACATCGTTACAACACATTTTTCCACCCTTTTAAGAATTATACGAAATATACGTATGCTAACATAACTCACGAGTCAATTCGACGAATAACTTTTTCGGATTTTTTCTAGGTCAGGTGAATCCATCAAAGCGGTTATTGTCGCTATGTAAACGCGAGGAACTTTTTCAACGCCCTTTCTGTATTTTTTTCCAATTTGTATTGACGGTAGTACGGTTGACAATTACCTTGTAATTTATGTCACACGATAAAGACATTCTCAATACTGTAGAACTAGAGACATCGAATCGTTTTACCATTGATATGTAAAAATTATTCTTGTCACAAATGTCATATTCGTTTCTATTTTTCTAGCAAGTGGCTAATTTCAAGTAAATAACTCAACGACCGACACCGTAATAAAAGTTTCTTTGTTATACTTATAGCTAGCAAAGTATCACGTCAAAGTGTTAACTCGATGCTAATGAAGTTTAAACTCCGGGAAAGTCGTTTAGTACTAACACTCCGATTTAAAAATTTCTTAAATTTGAAAAAAAAATTCAAAGAATTTTTCATTTTTAGAAATTTTTTAGCTTTTAGATAAGTAATTTTCGAGGCAATCAATTAATTTTAATCCTTACACTTGAAAAAAATTATTCTTTGAAAATCATTTTGTTCATAATTTGAAAAAAATAATTTTGTTGCATCCCTTTCTTGGCTCAAAAATACAAATTTAGAAACGTGTCATTGATTGGAAAATATCACGGAGTTCCGCTCAGTCAATTGGTTCGTACCAAAAATTGATGCTGCGTACTCACAATCAATGTTTCCATCACATCCTCAGTTGTTCTAAAGGTTGAATAACTCCTACAGTTTTCGAATTTCTCTACCTTGTCCACCTGAGAAGGAAAAAAACAACTCCATTTTCATTACAAAAATTACCTACCTATGTGCCTACACGCTCGAGTATAATACAAATCCACGTTCCGCGACACTGCAACAAAAAATACGGGTAGTAGCCCGGTGAGAAGAGGGGGCATGTACCCCACGTTGGGAGAGGAAGATGAAGAGAAAAAAGCAGTGGCAAAATGAAAAATGACATTTTTTTTCACTCTTTCTTTACGTCTCACCAGTAAACGTAGGTACACTTTTATTTGAAAAATGTCGTGAATTCAATAATTTCGTAAGTAGGTACAAGAGTCTAGATGAGAGAAGAACTGGAAGCGGAGCAAGAAAACCGGCTGAAGTTTCACTTTACTCAAGAGACTGAAAAAATTTCCACTTTGTGTGCGAGTAAAGAGTAAAAAATAAAAAGTTTTATGCTACGTTAAAAGAAACTGCGCGCCTTTTTCTCTTACGCCGGCTCTTTGCCCCTCTATTTCTCGTTAAGGATATTAAAATTCCGTAATGAAGTGTCATTTAAATTAAATTTTCAGACGTACTCGCCCCGAAATAAGTATCGCACCGTATTTTATATTAGAATGAGAATTAACTCCTATACTCTGACATTCAGTTTTTAAAGCTGGCTTCGCCAAGCTCTTTCCTCCTAATATCTACTCTACTAGATGGAATTTTCAGGTCAAGTAGTTTGAATCTGAAATACGAGAAAAGGGTGGACGAAGTTTTTTTTTTTTCAATTTTAAAAATGTGTTTCAATGTAATTCACAAAGAAGATTTTTCATGAAATTTGATAAGTATACAGCGTTTATTTTCAGTGACTCGCGAAAAATTGAAGTTTTCTGCTGGAAAGAAGCTGTAGACGCCTCCAAAGTTTGGCTCCACGATATTTTTTTTGACTAGTATCGATTCAAGAAAATATTAATTGACTTTCTTGACAGTGTCGCTAATTCTTACTGACTACAAAGTAAATATTAAGCTCATTTTTTTTTTCATAAAATAAAAATATAAAAAAATTTCTGCTCCTGATGCAAAAAAATTCAGGATTTTTTGCTAAATATATTTCTGAATCTCCCGAATAATCGTTAAATTTATTTTTCGACGAAAAAAAAATCCCCACGGAGTACGGACGTTATTAGGGATTAAAAAGATGCCTACGTGTATTTCATCTCCCCGAATAAGAATAGGTAGGTATTATTTCAAAAATTCTGCACCTCACACCCTGGTTGCATGAACCTGTAACAAAAACGATGATCAAAAAAGGTCGCCCTTTGTTTTACCTCACTTGCTGCGCAGCACATCAAACGAGCACCTCTATGCAAATCACGCTGCACCGTTTAAAAAAGTCGAGCTCGAGGACAGTATCACTGTCAGCGTTACCATCTGGTGGTAAATTTATTCATTACAACATTCGGGCGCAGTAATAATTTATTCGTCGGTACATTCGACGACGACGACGTCGGTAGACGTTTCTGTTAAAACGTGGTTCAACGCTTGGCACGTTATTTTAAATTGAAGTTTGCCAGTCGTCGTCTGCTGACGAATACTGTTTAACACTTCATGTGTGTAAAAGCTCCTTATAACCGAATAAACTTGCACCACGACGACGTACCCGTCATCCAATTTCGTGCACCGCGGAAACTTTCTTCTTTAGGTCGTTTACACAATAACGTCGTCTTCGTTGTCGAACAATCTAGACGGTAAAATTTTCTCGTCCTCACCTGGCCTCATCGAACAGTACATGTGTATACATAAGTTTTGTTTATTTCGTACACATAAAACCTTATGTATAATAGAATACACTGGGACGTTGCTATAAAATACCTTCGAGTTTTCACGTCCGTCTCAATGTTACTTTCCGATCTTTGACGAAAAAAAAGAAAATTTCGTTGTTACTCCATCGGAGGTAATTTTTTGCTAGCAAAATTCATTTTCGATTGGTTTAAAATTTAAAAAAAATTTTCAGCATGAAATGTAACGCTATAATATGTATTGGCATTCTTTGCAAGACGAAATATTCGTTCAGTTAAGCGCGCTTCTTCAATGCCAAAGGCGAATGCAACTGTTCGAAAACATTTAGGTTGAGAGGAGATTAATCTGCTACTTAACGAATGATATTCATGTACCTACGGTACTTACAATTATTGATAGGTCGAGTAGGTGGGAAATAAGACGTTTCGTCTACTTCTACAAGCAACGCCTTTAATACATTCAAGAATTCGAATCGTTTTAAAATACATAAACAATTTTGAACACCGGATTTAAAACAAATAAACTTTCAACAATGCAGATTAAAACGTAAATTTTCCAACACTATCAACTAATTTCTCGTGTACTCCACCGTTCTCCCAATTACAATGACTCACATTCTTAACAATGAACGCTGTTTCAAAATTGTGACGTTTCTACGTATCAGCGCCGATGAGAAATTCACTATGCACACCACTCTGAGCGAGTCTTAGGAAAAAGTGCATTAAAATAAAGCTCGAAATTATTCAAATTCTCCTCTTTTTCCCTCTCATATCGTTGCGCCAAAAATTAATTGAATGCAACACGTATTGTACGTATCTTCGCTGAGCTGAATAAGCTGACGGCATTATTTTTATGCGTTCTGCGCGACTGGCTAGTGTACAGCCGCACAGGTTAGCTTCTGAAAAAATTATAATCGCAATAATTCAAGTCGTCAAGATTGATTTTTTCCGATCTCTTGCGTACTTTTTATCTTGTGTGATAAGGAACGCAATTTTTTCAAAAAAAATTCGGCAAAGACTTTGGTTAGCTTATTTATTTTTTGTGCGGGGTGGTCTTGAAAATTTCTTCTCTTGGCGAGAAAATCTTTTACGGATTTTCCATTATTTGCTCTTAAAAACCTATTCATTTTTTTCAAAACTTGTCAATTTTTTATTTTTTTAGAATTTTTTATTTCATTTTTTTTTTTTTAGAATTTGTTAGTTTTTTTAAAAATTACATTTTTTCAGAGTTTGTCAATTTTTCAAAATCATGTTGGCTGTACAGCCTTGCAGTAGAGTAGTTACCCATATTTCTCGCGGTACTGTGGGTTGCAAATGGATCGTACACCACATTAAACGTCAACTATTTGGAAAAAAATTTCAAGGGAGGGCCGAAATTTTAAAAATCTTGGTTCTTACGATTTTATGTAGAATTTTGGAGGGATTCATCATGAAAGAAATTTAAACTGAAATTGAAAAATCCGTTGGATTTTTGAAAATGGAAAACTGACGAGAGAAAAATTCACACTGGTATTAATGAATTCAAAGTCAGAAAATTAGTCGAATTTTTCAAAATTGCGTGATTATTTTTACAGAATTTGACGAATAAATCCCAAGACATGTTGAAAAACTAATCGATCGATCCATTAAAATATCTAGTAATGCTCATGAATTTTTTGGTATCAAAATCAATCGATTTATTGAAACAGAAAATTTATCGAATAAATCGAAATTTACCAATCGATGTAGCAATAAAATTAAAAATTCAACCAATCATTTGAAATCGATAAATTTGATATACGANAAATTATCTGAGAGCAATTTCTACAGAAATCAAATAGACAATTAGGTACCAAATGAAATTCATTTGAACACCTCCAAAAGAAATTCGCATTCAAAAATTGGTTTCCTATTTTGGTGAATAACCCTCATATTATTGAAATTAGAATGTCTTGGAAAACCGAGCACATACTTATTTTGCGTGTATGAACTTGGACACCTCTAACTATAGCACATCGTTTCGATTCGTTAAACTGGAGTCCTCACCAAGATAGAATTTCATATAAGCCTTCCATAGCTGCAAATGACCCTCGGGACGTGGTTCTGTTCTTCGGTATCCTTATAACCATCAACACGATGACTTTCATTTTACGGTACCGAATTTCAGTAAGTATACATAGGACTAGGCGTGCGCCACGTCCGCGATGAAAACATCGCACAGCACGAGCAAGTTACGTTGTCTATTATAGGTACGCGCAGTGGTAGGTGAAAAATGAGCAATGTGTTTATGTCATATGCATGAGCGCTCTTTACAAAATGAGTTTTAAAGCTCGCTCGCCACCACCTATCCTGCTATGTGAAGATGCGAAAAGAAATCATATATTCAAGAATTGAACATATGGAAAAGACTCAGTCAAGAAACAGCGAGCGAGGAAAAAAATAGAGGACGAATTTGTTTCGTTGTCGAGTGTCGACGCGTCACAACGCTCGTTTTGCGCATCAAAAACCAAACCAGACAAAGAAAATTATATATATGTACTATACTCGTTCGAATAGGAAAATAATCAATCTTTGAGTCTATTTTGGTACTGAACGAGTAGGAACATAAGGCAGCCAACGCCAAAAGGTAAATTTGCCTTTTGAGATTTGCAGATCGTATGATGTTGTGGAACGCGGCGTCATCAACTCGTTTCGTCTCGCAAGTCCTCGTATAGTATGCAAAATATACGATGTACGAACGATACGTACGTCTAGAAGGAGCGGCGTCCCGCGCTACTGATACATGCGGAAGAATGTGTGTACAGTTAGCAGCTACACTCGGTATTTTATATGCACACTTACAAGGACAAAGAGGCAAAAAGTTGCGGCTGCGACGCGACTTGGCCGCGCGTATATACTTATTATATTATACGGTATAAGGGCGAAATTTCATTAGTATTCTGGAACTGCATCATCAGTATTTGGACGAATTCAAAGACGTTTTTATACGCGACTATGTGTCGAAACATAACGATAATATCAGGATCAGCTATGTAAAGAAGTGCCTGCGCTCGGTTCGCAGACACAGTTCTCGTCCGCTGCTGGCTGCTCGACGTCGCATAAATACGAACGAAACAGCCGTTTGCGGAGGCGACAAGATGCTTAACGACTGAAAACTTTTCGGTGGTATTACTCGGTCGACTTTTGAACCACTTATCGCATTAAACGTACAATCTGTCATATCTCTCTAAAAGTGGAATGAACTTTTGTTTTAAAGTCGTTTTTATCGAGTATCGTATACACGGAACGCGAGATTACTTTTCACAGCCAGATCTGCCATATTTTTTTTCCCTCGTCCGTATTGCCCGGCGAGATACCTCTATCTCGTAAGCGTGCGGCGTATAACGGCGTCGTATACGTGGTAAGTTCCCCGCCACCACGTGTCTTCATCATACGTACTTTTTTTTTTCAAACTAGTCGTCGATTCGAAACGGCGTTGTGTCACTGAGATAGCGAACGAAATTATCCTCAATTTTCGACGATATTTTATCGCGCAATTTTATACGTACCAAGCGAACTGTAGGAGGTCTTTTTTGATTTTTTCCAATACTACTGTAAACCGAACATACGTATATACGGGTCCGTACCGTCGCCTTCTGTTCCACCCTTCAATATGAGATGTGGTCGTACGTGGCGTGTGTGACCACCGCAATGTCACACAAGCCATCGTTCTTCATTGCTTCCCTTCTTCCGAGACTTTTTTGTTCGACCATACCACCCCACCCCACCTCTTTGCAATAAATATACACTACGTACCTAGTCTCAGCGTAAACGCAACAGTATATTGATGTAATTGAGCGCTCCGTACTCGTTCGCCATAAATTACTTGTATATTGGTCGATTTATTTTCTTCTACGTTACGCGAATTTTTATTTTAGAAAGATCTCCTCTCTCTCGCGAAAAATTGTGGCGAAATTTTCACAAAAAAGACGAAATAAATTTACTTTTATATTTGCTATCCAAGTTAGGAAAAGAGTGAATTATTGAAGATTCTGTGTCGGACTACCATGGCCAGTGCTTCTCATAATACTGTGAAAAATTTCTACTGGAAGATCTCGCCTGGATTTGTAAATGAATATCAGTTTTCACTTACCTAGAACAAAATAAGTCAGAAAAAAGAATTTTAGATAAGTACCATAAACAAAACGAAAAAAGGCGTATCATAAACGGTAGAACCATTTCCAATATCTCCAGATTTGGAAAACAATGCATGCAAGATTTTCACAAACAAACAACAAATTAATCAAGTAAAACACTGATGGATTATTTTCTCTGAATTCTTCCCTATACACTGAGGAGAATTAAATGTTATCTATATAACTAAAGATATTTTGCCCCTTGCAATTTTTGATTCACTTTGATTATTCTTGAGATATTTGTAGACCAATTCAGCGGTTTGTTACCAGTTGTCGATAATTCCCCAGCCAAGTACAAAATTTTGAAAAAATGAATTTTTCATTCACTCTACGAAAATTTGATAATTTTAAAAATTCTTTAGATTAGCCAGTTTCAAAATGAAAATTCCGAGAACATAATTTGAATTCATTTTTTTAAATCAAAAAACTATGTTGTTCTCAGAAAAATGGTCGGACTGTGGGTGAAAAACTCTTTCAAAAGCATATATAAAAAATTTTTTTCTTGAATTTTTTTTTGTTTTTTTTTTTAAGTTTAAATCGAAAATAATATACGAAACTTTTTTAGGGTAAAAAAATGTTACAAATCAATTCAAAAAATTAAAAACTCTTCAAAACAAAAATTTCCATCATTCAATAAAGAAATCTCCGCTTTCGTTCAAGAAAAAAAATACATCTAACACGAATAGAAAACTAACATTAACTACAGCTACGAAGTCATACAGCACAACCTCAAACGTAAATTGTCTCACAAGGATGCTAAACGTGTTGCATATCTCGTGATGAAATTACGTTCGACGTTAACATCTCCGTGCATTACCGTTTATACAACCGTAACGTTTGAGTAAAATCAAATTATCGTGGTTATTCGCATGTATTCATAAACGAACGTCATTTTTACACAGAACCGTTCGCTTCATGCCTGCGTATCATACTATTTCGCAATATCACCTTATGCTCGATGTATAAGTGTTATTACGGCATAGATTGAAAATCTTAATAACACACATTTAATTTAAACGTAAATAACCGACGCCGCGAGACGTTCATTTTTAGCTACCTACATAAATGGCTTTCAAAAAACACGCAATCGAACAAATAACGGCATTCGTTACACCTTGTAATTACCTTGGCATTTTGAAAACGTTCACTCAAAAATGTAGGAAAAAATTATCTAATATTACACCTATTACGTAATGAAAGCCGCCCTCGAGAAATAAAAAAAGTACCATATAATCATCAATTTCTAAATCCATCGCATTAATCGCATCACTTTAGCCGCGTCTAGCTTCGCTACACGTCGTCGTGCCGTACAAGTACAGTGGAAAATAAAAATAAAAAAAACAAACACACCACCCTTTTTTTCAAATCAAGGTTTTTCAAAGCTCGTACAACAGTGTCGAAGATGGCAGCGTCGGTGATGGTGGTGGTGGCGTTAAATCGTTCGAAAATGAGATCACTTACATTCGAACGGTTCTGTTAAAAAAGCAGTATACGTATAGTATAGAGAATCAAAACACCACACTAGCTTCGACTTGAAGCTCGTTGTAAACATGGTCTATGGTAGTTATAAGCGACAGCGCAGAGTATACGCCAGCTTTTGAGGAAATTCATCGTTTACACGATGAACCGTTTATAATGAACATTTGAAACGATACCGTTTACACGCCAAATAATTGAACAACAATGTGAGCTGCAGACGAGTAAATGAAAACAATATCGGCATCTAGATTAATCCCATTAAACCGCACAATCGACGAGAAAGCTTAAATTCTCGTAGCTTTTCCAGTTGCGTAATCTTTTCTCGAAGGCATTTTTTCATGGGTCACTTGCCTTCAGGGTATAATAATTTCAGTCTGTTTTACGCGGCTTGGGTGACGACGACAACTTCCTTCGTTACAATAAAGAATTAACTTTAATTTACGCGTTAGAAAATAGGTAGCGAAACAGCGTGAAAATTTCATCTTACTTTAGATACTCGTATATTGAGAGAAATTTTACGACGAAGTGGCTTGTGTCGTGTCGCGACGCCTGCCTCAAGTTACTCATGTCGCGTGAAACTCGCTCGTCAAAAAAAAAAAAATTCTCGCGTAGTTTTATACCTACCTTCTTATACGTATTAAGCTTCTGACGCACGACCCGCGTGACGTTTCAACATTTCAATATCAATTTAGAAATGGCAAATACGTAGGTCTTAGAAAATTATTCTGAGCCATGTATCGGCTTCATAATCGCGATGCCTTTACTGTTGCTACATGCCAAACAGCATTTCAGTTCAACAGATGACAGAGCGTTGTAATTCATCCGACATAAGTGATTATGTCGCAATACCGCACCTTCTCGTCGTCTATAATAATTAACAGTTACATAATACTCGGCTCGAAGGCCTCGTCACCGGTGGTTCTACCATTTCGAACCTCTATACGCCATGCAACTTTCGTAACAGCTTTAATATTCTCACGTGTATTCGAAAATAACTCGTAACACCTACGTACACAATACACTTACACACTTGTGAAAGACGTCTTCTTGCGGGTAAACGATGTTCGAGGTAGGGAAAAGCATCCCTCCAAGGGTACAAATACCGATGACCTCGTTTTCCAGGCGACGATTCTTTTCGAACAGATTTACCACACTAAAACACGCGGCAAAGGCAACAACAACAACAACAAAAAAAGGAGAAAAAATCATTAAGCGTTATCGAGGGTAGTTTTATTCAGCGGTCACGGAACGAATATTACATTTTGGAACGCTCTCAGGTGCGGGCAGAGGGCTACAAAGGCGGGTGCAAATCGAAAATGAGAGTATAATGGGAAAGAAAAGTCGAGCGGCGTGGTATCGCAGGTTCGCGTGTCAAACACGCGATCACTGCCGTTAAATTTCTGCCGCCGCAGAAAGTAATAGGTAAAATTCTCTTCCGGCGCACCAACACTTCTATGATTGATATTCTTTAATATCGCCATGAGCGGCGAAGAGTATATTTATAAGAATAATACGACGTCGACGGTCGATGCGTCGTGACTCTATCGTAGCTTTTACACCTTTATTGATAACGTCCAGGTGTCTAATGAAAATAATAATAATAATAATAATAATAATA
>JAAOIU010152158.1:0-15348 GCA_018107765.1 Hypogeococcus pungens | reverse complement strand
AACAACACAATAGAACAGAATGAGACCTTGAATTAAAATTTCTACAAACAAATTCAAAGAAACACAGTGATTCGGTACGTACATATATCATCACCCCTTTGCATGCAAAAGGATGAACATCGAAAGATTTTTCAAAAAATTTATCAACATATAGGCTGTTACCAAGACCGGGCGCGTCAGATTTCCAGCTATCTTCGGGAAAGTGCGCGACCCCCGAAATTTTATATTTTTAAAAAACATGTCTAACAAAATGCCATAAAATTACAACATTCTAAATTTTTTTTCCAAGATTTTAATAGTAATCGTTTTACTACAAAAATGAAATTGCTAGGTGAATTCGGTGAATTTTAGAAAATTAGAATTTAGAAAAGTGAAAATTTTTTAAAAATTGAACGAATTAAAAAAATGTGAAAATTTAAAAAATTCAAAAACAAAAAATTTAAAGAAATTTAAAAACCGTCAAATTTTGTGAAATCAACCAATACTAAAAAACTGAAAAATTGGAAAAATTAGAAAATTGAAAAAATGATAAAATTAAAAAATTTAGAAAAATTAGAAAATTCAAAAAAATGACAAATTTTAAATTCAGCGAACTCCAACAATTCGGTAAATTTCGAGACTTTGAAAAATCGACTGGCATTAAAAAACAAATAAATCTTGAAAGCTTGATCAATTCTAAAAACTGATGAGTATTTGGTAAATCTCAAAAAAAAATAAATGAAATTTTGAAAAATTAATGAATTTTGGAGAATTGAGTTACTTGAATAATTTATAAATTTTGAAAAATCGGAAAATTTCGAAAAAAACGAAAAATGGAAAATTTTGAAAAAACTCTTAACTTTTGAAAAATTGACAAGTTTTGAAAAACCGACTTTCATTAAAGATAAGGCAATTTCAGAAAAATTCTAAAAACCGACGATTTCAGTTTTCACCCCTTGAATTTTTTAATGTTCATCCCTTTGTATAAGAAGGGGTGTAAATATTTAAAATTTTTACAATTTTTGAACACTTAAAAGAAAACTTTACAATCTGACAATGTTTTATCAATTAATTTCAAAACAAAAAAGAATGTTTGAAATTTAAATCAGGTAAGTAGGTATATAGGGAGGAAAGTAAAATTAAGACCTGAATATTTTTTCCATATTTTATTACTTATCATTTTTTAATTCCAATGAAACCAATGTTTGGTTCATTTACGTAGACGAAAATTTAATTCACCTGTGCCTACTTACATAAGTTGGGGAAAAAAATCCCAAAAATGTCCTCCTTTTGAAATCGAACACAGCGCAAATTCACTAAAAATTTTTCCAATCCAATTCGAAACGACAATATAGGGTGCTTTTAAGTTCTCATTTAAGAGGCCAGCATCAGTACCGTAGGTAGAGTTGCACAGTGCAAAGTTGCAGAAAGTCGTAATCGTAACAATTTATATTGCCATGTTTCTCGTCGCGTCATCGGTGTATATAATTGAAACTCGGCATTAAAACCAAAATGATGACGACGTGACGACGTAGTTGACATAAAATCAGGAAATAAACTTAAAAGCTAAACTGTATATCTGCTGACAATTAAAAGTTAATGACAAAACAGTTGTAACATTGTAAGGGTGGTTCTTATCGGCGTTAAATAGCCGTAAAACTCAAATGGTTTGGCAATTTTCAAAGGGGGAAAATACATTATCTAGCGACTGCGTTTTTACTATAGCCCGGATCTGGTTCAACTAACAGTTGAGTACACAATGTTGGTTGAAATTAATCTCTGGTAGATACCTGTTTTATCTTCTGAATCAATATTATTTTTGAGGGAGTACCTAATCGTAATGAAAAAAAAACGACTAGGTACCTTAAGGTGGTTGAGAAAAAGTACCAGAATTGAAAGAAAAAAGAACGTTTATAATAAAGTCGATTAAGGTAACGAAGTATATAAGGAAGTAATGAGAAATAAGTACTGCTATAAATGGTGGAAACGTTCGGAAGTTGGAATCTTCAACGACCGGAAATTTTCAGACATTAGAATATGTTGAAAGAATGGAGGGGGGAAATGAAAAGAATAACATTGGGTGCACAGACGAGGAAACGAAAATCTAAAAGGAAACGAACTGAGAAAAGAAAGCTCTGGTTACTTTGTTTACAGGCTAAGCGGAAATGAGGGATAAAGAGAAAATGGCGATTGCTCTACTAATTTATCCTCTTTTACGACTTTACGCCTAGAAATAGCGACGTTGCGATTTGCTCTAATGGAAATTGCGTTAAAACGAATCTTTAATACTTTTTGGGGTATTTCCAGATTCAAGCGAAAAGGTTTTCTTTTACTTTTTTTTCCTATCCTATTTCGATCAATTGGTTAGTTTTATTCTTTTAAAATTTATTTACACGAGATAAACAAATAAAAAGCTGTATACTTAGAAACGTTTTTCCAACTAAAACAGCCAATGTCTTATAATTCGCTTAAGTTTTATGGGCTGTTTTTTCGTCTTCATCGATAGATTTTTCTTCAAGTCGAATCTCTTACGTAGGTACCGGGAATTTTCTACAGATTTTTATTTTCTTCATTGACCATTTAAATCGAATCTCAGTAAGCAAACGTATGGGCAGTTTTTGCAAGGGTTCCCTCGTTTGTATGCTCTAATGTTATTCATTAAAACTGATCATCTTTCAATGTTCACGAATTTTTTCAAACAAGGGGAAAAAACTTATGTAATTGTCTCGAAACCAAAATTTAGCACCTCAAATCTAAGTTTATGCGATGTCACATTCGTACAGCATTTTCTAAACTAATTCAAAGCGTGCTTACGCTTGGTTAAAAAATTATTTGAAAATATGTCGCGTTACGGACAACGCAATAATTAACTTATTATTAATTTAACCATCTTTAAGATAGGGCGTATTTAATTAGAATAATTTAACCACTTAACCAAGTCATTAAGTAATTGAAATAACAATAAATGATGAAAAAGTAATTTCTTAAGTGGTGATACCCATGCTAAAATTACTTGCACTATATTCTTTCTTATTCCCATTATGCACAACTGGCTGCACGTGTGTACCATTAGAAAGATTTTTTTTTTTCAAATCGTAATCACAAATTGAGTTAATCGTTTCCAGTAAAGAAACACAATGAATAAAAATCATCAAACGTACATATAGAATCAAAATATTACAGATGAGTAGAAAAAAATTCAAAATTGTAGAGTTGAAATTTTCAAAAATTTCAAAACACTATAAAATCGAAAATTTTGAACTTAAAAAAATTTCTAGCCACAAAAATTGTAAGTAAGTAAAGTACCTATACTATTTTTTTAAATGAAAAAAATTGAAAAGTGTAGAGCATCGAGTTTTTTGAAAAACACGTTAAGTAATTTCAGAATAGATATTTATTTTCGATAAGTTCCTATTTTTTTGAAATGAAAATTTTTTAAATTATTCAAAAACTTTGAGATAAAAAAAATCTAAATTTACAAAAAACAAATTTCTAAAAAAAGATGAAGTGGTGAAAAAATTTCAAAATTTTAAAAGTTTAAATTTTTCTTAAGCCAAAAATTTCCTAATTTCTTCATTGTTTTTCACTTTGAAAATTTTCGATTTCTGATTTGAATACACAAGCGAAAAAAAAAAGAAAAAAATTACCGTAGAAGAAAGTTGGAAAAATCTGAAACCTAGGGAAAAAAAACAATCCCTGCGATTCCAAAATTTTAAAGATTTATAAAAATGCGATGTTGCGTACATAACACAACCACGTCTGCGTTCCACGAACGACCAATCAAACCTTTAAGAAAATTCAATAAAACTATTCGATACAGCAGCATGGTAAAAAAGGAATAGACCGGCACACGCCTAAATGCCTTCCCACCATTTAGGACAATTTAAAACCGCAATTGCAAAAAGTAAAGGAATATTAAGCCATTGAATAGGATGAAATTACATGATGCGTGAACTATCAAACAACAACTCGATACAAAGTGTACATAGACACGGAAAACATTGCAAACTCACGCGATAAAATATACTCGATAAATCAACGAAACGCGTCTAATACGATTACGGGTATTGTCACTGTTGTGATACCATCATCATCCACTGTTGAAGAGCAAGTTGGCCGGTGCCACGTGGCCTTAATCACGCGTCCGACACAATAAGCTTTATAGGCATATACCATACGGCACCCCCGGACGAGTATTGTAAAAAGCATACTTCGTGCTTGTCGATATAGGTTGTTTTTAGTCGAATCTCCGCGCGCCAAGGGGCCACCCACGGTTATTTTTCTATTAATGAGTGTTGAAAGGCCACACTATAGGCCTCATCGCCTTGTCTACAATTCTGTATGCGCCACAGTTTATCGAAAGCTGATTCGCATTCGTTTTTATGTAATTTAGTATAAAGATATAATTTGTGTGTTTTTTTTTTTACGCAGGAGCAGTTTTCGACCCGTATCTGAAGCTAATTCTTCACCTTTGCGATCAAATCCACCTTTATTCTTCCCGCCTCATTTATCGTCATCTTTTGCTCCGCCGCTGTTTCCCGGACTCAAAGGTATGATAAATATTTTATTACGGTTAAAGTGAAAATGCGTTTTAAAAAATTATCGCTCCGGATAAATTTTATGGATTAATTCATTTTATCGCATTTTACACCAATTCGAGACGCTAGGTATACATGGGCGGTTTTTTTTTCGTACGCAGATTTTCTCCAAAGTGTTGCTAAACCTCGCCTTACGTACTAGCATAATTGGCCTACAGTCTGCTCCCTCTCACGATGCCGCATGCATATTTTGTGTAGAGAAATTATAATAGAGTAATATAGCTTTTGAGAAGTACTTTTACAACGGGCGAGAAAAGGCCTCTCGTGTAATACAAGCTGAATAAAATTCGAATTCGAACCATCAGCATCGTGAAACTAGTGCGACGTTAAGTAAAGAATTCAACTTTCAATGCTTTCCAACAACTTGGAAAATTTTCTCTTTCTAACGAGCAAATTGACGAGAACGATTGCCGGGTGTCGGCCATGAATTGCTCGAGTACAAAACCACTCGTTTCTATACAACTAAGTAATTAACGAAAACCTACGTGCATCGTAGTAATTTTGAATAGTTTTACACCGACTAATTCTAAGTGCAGCTTTTTTTTTGGATTCTAGGAAAAAGCAACGTATGAGGACTGTAATTTTCTTCTTGATTTTTTTCAGCATTTGCTGGAGATTAATAAAAACTAACTTCAGGTATAGGTTTAGGTACTTTTTGTTCACATTTGAAAATTTGAAAATCTTGAGTCCATCCCCCTCTCAGATATCCCGATAGCTACTGAAAATTGGAACTGGATCTAAAACGACAAGAGCTGAAAATTTAAAACTAAAACTGGAAAAAAAATTCGGCTAAAAATCATTTGGAAGAAGTATTACTTTTATAAAAGAGAATATTTTTGGGGGAAAAAATCGAAAAAATCATAATAGGGGCGATTTATCTCATTAAAAAAAAAGAAAAAAAACCAAGAGGGAAAAAAGGCTTTATACATATTGAAAACAAAAACTGAAAGTCAACGTTACAAACTGAAAGTAGAAAATTTCGAAAACTGAATACGAAAGCTGCAATTCACGTTATTTCAGATTTTTATAGACACTTGTTCAAAAAGCATCAGAAAACATCTTCATAAAGAAAACTTTGGAGGTGAAAATTCGTATTGCTGAAGTTCTAAGGAATTTTTTAGAAGTTTAAATTTTGCCATGAAAAAAAAAATCAAAATTTGAACCAATAGGCAAAAAAGCTGATTTTTTAATATAGAAATTGTTTTAAACCGGTTCAGAGCNGAAAAGTAGATACAGTCTTAGGAGCAGCTCAAAGATGAAAAATTAAATCAAAATTTTGTCAATTTTCAACAATTCAAAATTCTGAGAATGCATTAAAATTCCATCTATCATCTAACATTCAGAAAATACTGGATTTTTCGGTTGTGAAAATCCCCATGGAAAAAAGAAAATCCGCTGGAAGTTTCATAATAACTTAAAATAACTTTCAATTGATTTGGGAGGTCGAAACGGGGGTATGGATAAAATTTCCGTTTGATAACTCAATTATGTAGGTGTGTCAAATTTTTTATATTTCTCATTCTCAAGTATCATGAACTCGAATTATTAAAAAGTTTTTAAAATGTGGAAAAATGAACTTACGAATGCTTGGAGTTTCGGCAATTGTGATTTCTGAAGGCATTCCAGTCCATTTCGGACTTGACCGAAATTTTTACTTTTTTTTCCCGAACAAAAAAACAAAGAAGCAACTTTCAATGTTTCAGATTGAGTTTTAAAAACACAAAAAAGCTTTTAATTTCGTACAGAGAGAAACTAGATGCCTAACCTGCACTCTAAACAGATAGCTGCCCCAACAGTCCGCCACAACAAGCTCTGCTCCTGCCAAGTCGAGACTATGCAGTTTTATTAACGCCAAGAAAGACGTTGGTTTTGACATTCGGAAGGACAATAAATGACGTGAAATTTTTGAACGCGTCTCCCTCAGCTTCAGTCTGCCGCAGTTTTAACGCGAAAACAAACGTAATAAACAAGATAGCTGCCTAAACGGCAAAACCTCCGCTCGCGTTGTTTATTTTGTCACATTCATTAATTTTGTAAATTAAGGAAAAATCTACTTCTACCCCGTTCATTGTGATAATAACCCAAATTACAATTTATATCCCGATTAGACGGTGCATTACGTTCAAAGTTAACCGAAACCGAAAACTTAGAGCATCATTAATAACTGACTTAGTTTCACCGGTGAGACAGAGATAGGTGTTTTATTTATTAATGCGGCAAAACGGGCAGAGCCCGGGCGAGTGGCGGGAGTAACCATCTTAGAGAAACATCCAATGGGTATTATATCATTACGTTAATGTAAATTTATAACTGCGTCGCCTAGCGCGAGAACGCGTTTACATTTCGTCGTTTTCAATTCCGTTAACCCAATTTAGAAATTGCGAATTTACCTTTGTATAAAATACATTTAACGCCGCCGCGCCGCCAAGCCACACGAGACGAAGACGCGAACGCGAATGATTTTAAAACAAATGACAACGTTAATGAAAATTTTAATAACTGTATAGCAGGGAAAAAGGTAACGCGAGAAAGTTTCGCCGGATATATTAATTCGACGCAGACGTGACGTAATTAATAAAACATCGCGTTCTGCCAAAAGATTCCACCTCCTATTTTGCTACCTATTACTGAGAATAATTTTTTCCAAATCGCTAGAAAAGAAACATCAGTGTCGATTTTCCGCCTTTTTCCGAAATCGAAATAGTATGTGAAAGAGGAAACTTGGGCAATTGGAAGTATCGATGATTGAAAATTCACTCTTATTTTGCTGAAAAGCACTACAGGGAGAGATAGCAATCCGCATAAAAACCCAGCATAGCACTTTATACGTACCTCGACTCTGGGTACACTGGGTACATAATATAAAATACCACCTCAAGCTGCT
This sequence comes from Hypogeococcus pungens, assembly GCA_018107765.1. Lineage (NCBI taxonomy): Eukaryota > Metazoa > Arthropoda > Insecta > Hemiptera > Pseudococcidae > Hypogeococcus > Hypogeococcus pungens. Next base: position 7,887 of record JAAOIU010152158.1, on the reverse strand, counting down.
TCAATGCCGAAGGTACTGAGCCGAAGACAAAATAACTTTAACCTATTTGGCCAATAAATCTTCGGTTAAGTTATCCCGTTATAAAGGAATTATAGTAAGTAGAACGTTATACTACCAAAGGTAGCTAAGTTCGCTCTCTTTCTCGCTCTAGTCTTATATATGTGCATGGCACGACGGTAGTAGATACGGTGTTAACAAGAGGGCATCGAATTTGCCTTTAGCCTAGTGCACGTTACGCGTTTATCCCGGCACGCGTAATGTACTTATATACCTACACGTAAACGTATATGCAATAGGGAAAACATCGAAGGGCTCATCGTGTGGTCTCAGGTGTAGAAGCTACATATAAAATTAAAGTCCTCAACGTGTGCCTCCGCTCTTCTCCATAACTTAATTCCATCCTTTTTTCCGACATTTTCTTTTAGCCTCCATTCTTGTACAATATTACGATAAACTAATTACTACGTCGTGTTTACCTTAATTTCGCGCATAGCATAACCTAATGGCTTTATAGTTGAGTGGATTTTTTTCTCATCCTCGGCTTTCGAATATTTTTTTCGAACGAGGAACTAGGTGCAGGTTAAACGGGAAATAACTGCCTACGATGGAATAAAAATTTTTTAGTCGAGTGAGCGCAATAAAACAGTCTTCGAGTAAGAAAAATGATTATTTTGAAACGAAACGAATGCATGAAGATAAATTTGAGTTATTTTAGGCTACTATAAGAGGCGCGAAATCGTTTTGAAGAATAATTCGTATTTTTAGAGGTTATCGAGTGGTTTAGATGAGTCAACAAATTAGGCAACTTCACTACGCGTGGTTTTTAAAANTTTTTGAAATTTTTTTTTTAGTAAGTGCAAAAATAAAATTTTCTTCTTGATAGAAAAATTCGATTTTCCATTTTCTCCACGATATTTTGCTGGAATTTTTCAAGATTGTTTTTAAGTATTTCTTCCTCCATCATAAACTATTTTTCAAGCGCTTCTCTGCAGTCTCAATACCTAATCGTAACTTTTCTTCTCAAATTTGACTCCAATCTCAAATATTAGAGAAAATTAATTATCGATGAAATGATTATTAAAAGAAAAAACATCTTCGCTAAAAAAATTCGAATTTTTAAAATTTTAGCAGAAAATTTTGTTGCTAAAAAACATGAAAAACGATGCACGTCGTCACATTTTTTTGGAGCAATAAAAAACAAAGTTGTCAATTTTTTTTTAAATGAAAAGTTCTTGATTAAAAATTTAGAGGAAAATATTTGAAATCATTTTGAAAGATATTTTAATTTTTCCAAAATTTTTTTGGAAATAAAATTTTTAAATTAGAAAAAAGTTCTCAATTTTTCCAAAAAGATTTTTCAATTTTTCCCTCGGAATATCTGAAAATGAAACATTCGAGGAGGAAAAAGAAGAATAATTTGGAGAATTAGATATTATATATCTCTAATTTTTTAAATAATTTTTCTTTTCAAAAAAAGTTTTCCGGTTCAGAAAAGAAAAACAACCCGATAAATTTTTTAAGTATACTCAGAACCGGGTCTTCAGCTCAGAACTTCTTCCTCAAAGCCTAAAATTTTTTGAGCACTTTTCAAAACCTAACATTACGCCGAGGCGTACTCTGGAGTTGTGTATCGGCGTTAAAAATATGTTACAAAATAGAAGACATTCCAAATAATTTTTTGAGACCATACGGGGAACCGCTACTCAGCACAGAAATTTTTCTCAGACCTAAAATTTGATAAGTACCATTTTGAGGTTACTCCGAGACGCACTCAGGAATATCCTACCTGCGTTTAAAATATTTTATAGAGTATAGAGGACACCTTGAATAGCGAGACTGCATAAAACGAGGCTGGATAGGATTCTTATCTTTGATAATTTTGCAGAAATTAATTATTTCGACTTTTTGAAAGGTTTTACAGATTGCTCAAAGTCATCTGAGAGAGTACTGAGTGAATCTGAGACACAAATCAAAATATACCTGGAGAAAAAATCTCTAAGAAAAAAATAGAAATAAAAAACTATAAATGGCATGAAAATTTACAAAATCATAAAACGGCGCTGGGTGACTTCTTAATTAGACAAATCTGGAGTGTTTTTTCAGAAGAGGAGGGGGCGGTACCGCATCGAATTCGATATTTTTTTTTATGATCAAATCAGGGAAATTTTTTTCCAAAATTTGCGTAAATGATTAAGTGATTTTTCATTTTTATCGATTTCGTCGTAAGTGAAAATATTCTTTTCTTTTTTGTAAACTCTAGGCTCACAAAAAATTGCAAACAAGTTCTAACAATTTTATCCCAAAGGAATACACCACATTTTCGTGAATTTAATCACCCTCTTCCCCCTCGTGCACCACTAAAAGTCTTCATTTTACGAACTTGGGATTCACATTTTGTTGTGCCCCTTTGCTCTTTCTAAAATATTTATTTCGTAATAAGTTTCTTTAAAATTATTTCCGACTAGCGTATAATTATACGAGGAATGGCTCCTGTAATTGCAAATCTTCGCTTGAAAACATTAATATACCAAAATTTGCTATTAGATCTCAGCGTGAAACAGGACAACGAGCATACTATGAATCTAGAAAATCAGATATTATAACTGGTCAAGTTAAGTAACGTCGATTTACTTAACTCAAAATTAAAAGCCAAATTAACGTGACGATGGTATAAATGACCCCATTCGATGCATTCGTTGATAAATTAATTAAAAAAGCATTACTTATCGTTAAATTACAAATAAGTACTTGTATAAGTTGCTCGCATATCGCTGCAGGGTAGTGACTCTTACACGCGCGAAATTAAAATCAATGATACGTTTGCCTCGAGATAGACAGAAAGGAATAAGGAGAGAGAGAAACGGAGAGAAAAATCTCCAATCTCACGTGATTCGATTTCAAGTTTAACAATGACGGATCACCCATTATACCTAGATGGATATCTGTCAGATTACGCCACTTGAAAGAATTACATAAATATGCACTCAGATAGAAGGTAAAATAGTATTATGCAGGCGCGAGTAAATCTGCAAAATACATAGTCTCAGGTGTGACAAAATCAGAAATTTCCAATACCCGTTGTCGTCATTCGCATAACGCAATTTGCTCAATATGTACACTTCGTTTGTTCACAGGTTTCCCTGGTCTTTGTTCTTGTTGCCCCGTCAAACCTCTCACCGGCAGCAGTATATTTTCAGCAACCGAAAACGGCACCAGTTCTGAACAACGTACGTCAAGCGTGGCTGAACTGCGTCGTAAAGCTCAAGAACACTCGGCAGCTTTACTACAAAGTCTCCATCAGGTGGCCAGTTTCCAGCAACAAGCTGCAGCCGCAGCTGCCGCCCTTCAGTTACCAGTCAGTAGCGTAGGGCTTGGTCTGCAACTGCCTTCACTGACAACGCTGCAAGCTTTGGCCAGGAAATCAGAAACTACACTGAGTAGTTCTGGTATTACGCAGCCTGTACCGTTGACGCTGACTCCGCCGTCGTCGGCAAATACCACTACTCAGTCTTCTAGTCACGAATCATAAGCTGTAAAATTGCGTTTCTCTTTTCCCTCTACCCTTTTTCTCCTTGTATCCATTTGATTATTTGACGAAAATTAATGTTTAATGATTATTTAATTAGTTATAATACTTATAGAATTAATTCACTTTATTTTGTAATATTAATGTATTCGAAGGTAGGAAATAAAAAATTCAAATTTTCGAATTTTTCTCTTTTATCGAATCAGATTAAAAATTCAACTCTCGGTAGCTTTTCATTTGAATATACTTATGTACTTCTTTTTTTTTTTTTTCAAATCCACATATTCGCATATCAATGGTAAATCTAACAAAAACCCATCTCGTATGCGTTGCATAATGCCAACCCCTTCATTGAAAAAAACCTCGCAACGAATACAAAAATTAAATTAAATCACCGGGTGAAATTTTTACAGGAATGAAAGTTGATACGTCGAATAGGCCGGGAAAACATGTTAAAAACAATCTAATACGAGAATCAGTTACAAGTTACCGAATGTAATCGAATAAACGACAGAAAAAAACACATTACCATGTTTTTGTCGGGGTGGCATAACAAACAGAATACAAAATAGGAATTACAAACAAGTTCAAAATCAAGGGCCGTGCTATTAAATTACCTTATCGGTGCTCATCCATTTTCTGTAATGGTTTAAAAGCGTTTTTGATAGGCATTCGTGACGGTGGCGCGCTTTTTTCTCCTATTTTCTAACACGCCAAATACTCAGCATATATCTAACCTATTTTCATATGTAGGCAGCATTGCGGTTTGGTTATGTTTTCATTCAGATTGGTGTACTTTATTGGTACAAGGATGGCTTTGCCGACGAAATGCGGTATTTTATACAATTAGGATAGGAAACTGGTGGCTCATATCTGCTTCAATTAGATCTAATGTCCATACAGAGAAATTCGAGAAGATGGATGGCGGAATCTAGTTCAGCAAGTTTCAAGAGATCAGTTTGCTTCGAGTTGAGAACTTCAAATTTTTGTCAATGCTTTTCCTATTTTTTTTAAGCTGGATTTTTTTTCTAAAAAATTAGTTTGAACAGTTCTAAACAAAATGGTCACTCGAAAGGTCCACACTGAGATACTTTGACTGACTGGAGGGAAATCGGTGATCATGGAAACTCTTTGATAAATTAATTTTAAAAAATAAAAATCGTAAAAAATAAAGAAATTAGGGTAAAATTTGGATAGGGTTGTTACAAGTAAGCACTAAGTAAAGTATTTTGAAGGGGGAGCAATTTCGTTCCAAATTGGTGTCTATGTGAGAGAAGAGAAATGAGGGGAAGAATAACTTTTTCAAAGATATAGGTATACCTTCCACCAAAAAATCAAAAAAAAAATTGAGAATATAAACTGAATGACCGAAAAATTCTGATGAAGTTCCATCAAAAACCAAGCGAACTCCCTTAGTCCTTACCACCCAACACCACCCTCTTTCACGATAAATTTAAAATCCATCAAATATGAACTAGGAATAAACCTCGAATAAGTTAAAAACCAACAAAGAACATTTTATTCACGTAAGAAAAATAAAAATAATCGTAAGAAAAAAAAATGAAAAACTTATAATGCCTTAATATCATACTCCTATACTAACGAAGAAGGTGATCAGTGTGGCAGCAATTTAAAAAAAAAAAAAAACGAGAAAAACATATATCAATCTTGTAGTAAGTCTCGCATGTAGACGAACCTGCGAACAGCGTTGCTGTAGCCCTCTTTGAAGTGATACCAAACGTCGCTTTTTACAATTTCATCCACTTTGACTGCAAAAAAAATAAAATAAAAAAAAATAAAAATAAAAAAAAAACAAAGAATTGCAGCGAAAATTGCGTGAAATGGAAGCATCACCAATGAAAATTACTATAGAAATGCGCATTGCAAAGGAGTTAAAACGTTAGCCAATAGCAAAACATGGAAATTCGAAGCACTGATTAAGATGCTAGAATTAATTGACGATCATTTTAGTGAAAGTACAACCAATGGAAGAAGAGAATTGAAGTCAAATGACGTTTTCCAATCGAATCAGAATAAGTACTTTTATTGAAGATTCCCACCCTCGTGGCTTCAAAAAACTTTAAAAACAGGAAATACGAACGTAATTAATTCAACCTCTACGCACGAGCACATAAACAAACAGCCATTTTACTCAAATAGGTACTCATTTCATTTTTTTTTCTTTTTAAATCATCTTATCTATTTCTCAGTAAAAAAAAATAGCTGGAGGGTCACGAAAAAAATTCAAAATTTTTCTCAATTTTGAGTAAAATGTGGTTCAATACACATAATTTGTTAAGCGATAATTTTTCTCGTATTTTTTTTTTATCGCGTAATATACAATAGCTCGGTGCTTATTACGCAACATAATTTTTTATATTCATGCATAAGGGCGTAAAACAAGGGGATGAGTGAGTGTAAATATATCATATTTTAGAGTAAGTTTTTTTCTACTCGTCGCGCTATTACTATTGAGTAAATAAACGACGGATTTATTTCAACCTACACAACATGTTTACTTTATTTAAAAAGACCTAAGGCGCTCAAAAACCTTCCACTGGTAGACTTATATTTATTACGAACTATTTCTTTCACCGCTTGGGACAAACTGAATATATAATTGAAAAATGTTAATTTATTTAAAACATGGTACGAGGAGAGAGAGGGTGATAGAAGGGTCAAACTTCAGAGTAAAATGAGAAAAAAAAANATTAAAAAATAATGATTTTTTTTTTTAATCTTAAAAACTTTCCTTTTCAGCACCTTTTGTAAAATTTAAAAATGAATAAATTATTTTCTCCATAAAAGGGAAAAGTTGTATGAGGCAAGGGAGATGGATCAAATGGTCCGGAAAATAGGATTATTTCATAGAACGCGGAAATTAATAATATTTAAGAAACACAGCCACCGATACACCAAACCGATATAGTTACCTATATCTACCAGGTAAAGCATGCAATCTTACTCACCAGAATTCTTTTTTTCGATTACACTTTTCTCAACGATCCTTCCAAAGAAATCCTTAGTCATCTGAAAAATTAGAATTAACGTTAAACCTCGATGCTGGCGTCATAGATTGATGTAAACGTTTCACCATATTAAACTTATATTTATCTTATGCCCTTAAAATCGAGCGGGCGAGCCGGGTTCGCAAGTGGGAAAAAAATCAAGCAAACCGCACTGACCCTTTTGTATGTACCTACATTCTGAGATGTAAAAGAAAAAAAATTCGAACCGAAGTACCATCGTTCCAGAAGTCAATTTTATTTTTTCTGATAACAGATGTCAGTGCACACTGTACATAACTCGTTATCTGTCAGATTACCAATTTTATAAACGCTATCAAATTTTTATTTTCTGGCAACCTCCGACGCGGCGCGTACAAAATTGATGCACCATGGGAAAATAAATTCGACTTTAGAGACTTCTAAGTAAGGCTATCTTTCTACTCCCTTTATTTCTCTGAACGGTTCATCTATACTCTATCTTGAATCTATACGTACCCTATATATAAGACGTACATTCGAGTCGCGAAATTGAACTATCTACTACTACGTACATCCTCAAATATTACCACGCCATCGTGTTTGCTACTCATATAATGCGAATTAGGTTAACAATTTACCGTCGCAGATAGAAAATTGAAAGAATAAAGTTTCTCCGGCTAAAAATTATTGTAGATGTGAAGGGCAAAGTTGATTCGATTTTTTATCCAGTTACTTTCGAGAAACCATGAAATAAGTTATTCTCGTTTCTTGCCAGGTTCTTAATTACGTTTTCGATAACGTTTTTGGAATGTTAGAACATGATATTTTCTTTCGTTCGTCGTTCGCCTATATAGGTATCGGACGTTTATTTTTTTTCTGATTTCCAATTTAGAGTTAGGTAGATACCAGTAAACATTTTGAGTATAAATACAAAAGTTGAGTAGACAAAAAAAAAAAATATTGTTGCATTGAAATAAAATCGAAAGATTTCAAAATTTTCCAGTCGAATTCCATTTGAATTATTCTTCGTCCTCCCTTCATCCGTCCAACTCTCTGAAAACCATCAATATTAGGGCTCCATAAAGGTGGGTTTGCCAATCCGCCATTCTGTTCCAGAGTTTTGATGCTAACCATCCACAAAGCCAATAAAATTCTCAATCCCAGTATATTGAGAATTTTATTGGCTTTGTAGATGGTCAGTATCAAAACTCTGGAACAAAATGGAGGATTGGCATACCCACCTTTATAGTGCCTTAATCAATATTTTCTGGAAAACAGCAAAAATGGATTACGCACTTCATTTTAGACGTTCAGACAATTCCTGATAATTTTTGACATCACTTTTTCGCCTTTTTTGGACGGTGAGGGTGAGGT
>JAAOIU010152038.1:0-12178 GCA_018107765.1 Hypogeococcus pungens | reverse complement strand
AATTTTTTGAGATTACTGGACAAAAAACTTCGATTTATATCGATATAGCACTTTCGATGTATCGATGTTATCGATATGTTGTTATATCGATAACTTTGCACCACTACAAAATTCTTAAAAAATTGAAATTTTCAAATTTTTCATAAGTAGGTATTAGTTTTCTCAAAAATTTTTCAAAATTTGCCAGTTGCCAAAGTTTTTTAATTTTCAAAATTCAAATCAAACCCCTTGGGAGATTGGAAAGAACTGATTCTACGGAGAAGTAGTAGGCGCTTGTGAAAAAATTAGCAAGGGATCTGTGGAGCGAAGTGGTTATTTCGTTGGTCACGGTAGACCAGGCTTCGACAATATTTACAATACGAGCTTTAGTAGGTAAAAATGTTTTTCCCCTTAAAAATAACTTCTTTCTTACTAGCCTTCATTACGAAAATTAATAACGTATGAAATTAAACACATTTTAATTACTGGAAGAGTAAAATAATATAACAAAAACAATCGTAATTATAATGTGTATGTACAGACAAAAAAAAAAATAAAGAAAAGAAAATAAAGGATAAAATCTTCCTCGAAGAAACACGAAAAATTAATACGGTATTAATTTGAAGGAGTATAATATTTAAAAATGTGTGAGTCGTATTTTTAGACTGGGTTTTGTTAAGATAAAAGAAAATGTTACAATTTGGCTATTTGCAAAAATGATCATTTCGTAAAAATGTACGTACGCTTTCGAAAGAAAAAAAAGAAATATCTAATAACAAAACATGATACGTGCTCGAAGAAGCATCAAAATACAGGTCAATTAATGGATGGCAAAAGGGGAACAGGTATGTACTATAGGAGCCATCGTGTACTACTTAGGCTGGCCGCCTCCATCGTTGTTTTCATTCTGGGGTTCGTTTTGCTGCTGCGTGGATTGATCGTCTACTTCCATGGGTACGTCGGTATTGGACGACGACTCGTTCTGATTCTCTTCTTGTTGCTGGGTCGGTTGTTCGGTGGGTGCTGGTAAAGGTACTTTACTTTCTAACAACGAGATAGCTTTTTGTATAGACCTTATGACTTCTTTACGGGCAACTCTCAAGTTTTCGTTGCCTTCGACTTCGACGGTGTCTAATTTGATTAAATTTCTAGTAAGCATTTCGTCTAAGTACAAATATCCCTTATCTGTGCGCGAGGTACCGTTGAATTTCTCAACCTGGGCTGTCAATTCGTTGACTTCCTCTTGTACTTGGTTGATTCTGGCCATAGGGTCGAGTTTCTGAGGCGGCGGTGGCGGTGGAGGTTTCTCCGTTTGCTTAGCCGGTTGAGGATCGGCCTTTTCGGCGGCCGGCTTGCCTGATTTATTGGTTTTCTCGACGTGTACGGGGATCGGTTGGCCAGATTTGTTGGTTTTCTCGATGTGCACCGGGATGGGCTGGCCGGATTTGTTGGTTTTTTCCACATGTACCGGAATCTGCTGCTGAGTACGTTCTTCTTGTTTGGCAGGACCGCTGTTTTCGACCCCGCTGTCGAATTTCCGTTTAATAGGAATCTGTTGGTCGTGCTGCGGGGGGAACTGGTGGCTGGGTTGAAAGTTAGCAGCTGTGTCTTTCGGTACGACGGGCTCGGATCGTCCTTCGACGAAGATAGGAATATGACGAACTTGAGGCTGCTTACGAGCCGAGTTCGGCGTACCCGGTTGCGACTGTCGGCCTTGTTCCGTACTAGCGGATTCTTCGTACGGGTTTACCGGGGTTATTTCGATTTTCGACGTAAACCTTTTGGGTTCTTTAGCATCTTGCTGGTGATCGTTCATCGTTTCTTGACTGGCTGGCTGGCCGTTCGATGATTCTGCCGCCGTTGGCTGTGGCTGTTGACCGTCCGGTTCGCTTTCCGAAGGATGGTTCTGAGAGCTGCTCGGCTTTTCGTGGTCCCCGAACGATACCGGTACTGTGTAAGCGTTATCCCAGTTCGTACTCGGAGGATTTTCCCACAAGGGACGTTGCAAGTTGCCAGCGAATTCTGGGTGTTTCTTGGCGAGGTCTTCTAGATGCGATTTTATACCGGGATCCGATTTATTACCGAATACGTCTTCGTTTTTGAATGGGAAACCGTCCTGTAAATCGAAAAAATGACGTTTAAATCGCGTTAACACGTTGTTCGACGAATGGTTATCACATCGGTGGCGGTTGATAAGCGAAAATGTCGAAGAATAATTAATGCAAAGCTGCGCGTTACGTAGGTCGTCTGTAATAAAACAAATATCGAAACTGAGCTAAGCGAAGAGGTGAATAAATGAATAATTACTTTATCGAGAAACGGTTAACTACAAAACATTTCCAATCATGACGGATTAAAAAAGCGTTACACGAATGATAGATAAGCGGTCGGTATCAAGATAAAACACACATTGCTCTGACTTGCCCTACAACAGTGTAAATTAAACGGTTAAAAAATTCATATAATTTCGAACAATTATTTCCAAAATGTTACACAAATGAGATTAGTAGTGATACTCACGACTACATCATTCGCTATATCTTGATTCATTTTTTTTTAAAATTGAGATTGTAACACCAGTAAACAAACAAAAATTGAACAAAAAAACGCGACACTCGATCGAATCAAATAGAAACTTTGAAAATTTATAGCAGTGTTTTTCCTGTTTCGCACACGCGAATTGAAATTTTTGGCAATTTTTTCGGGCGAATTTCAAAAATAAATACGTACAACTTCGGTATCGACACAATGCTACGAATGGCAATAGCAGATTACTTCAAAATATGGAGTCATCGACGTTAATTCACTTTCATTCATCCGAATTCGTACCACACAGCACACATACACACACACACACACGCCAAATCTACTGACGTTACTATGAATTCGCACAAAGTAACAAATCCGAGCAATTCTAATTTTAGAACAAACGGACAAAAAATGAAAATGACGAAATTATGTTCCGTGAATTATCATTTTACCTTGACTTACGCATTTTTTTCGTCTCGTGCCTCATTCTTCGATGAAACAGATAAAGTACAATGAAATTTGAACTTATGATATCATTTTGATATGAAAAAGTAGAGAGCACGTGACTTGAAGCTGAAGCTAAATGAGAGCACGGTTCGAGTCGGCTTAAAAATGATAATTATTCGACGCGAGTGATACATTTTCGAAGAATGGAACGAAAAGTTGAAGTTAATATTTTCACTTCATAATACTCGTACTCCCCACGTACTGGCTCAAAATTACACCAAAATGAGCATAAAAGCTGTGTCATTGACTCATCGTCAGACGTCCACAAACATCTGGAACCTTCTTCAGACAGTTCGCTAGTTCAGAGCGGTCAAGATAGAATAAGCTTCCAGAACAATTGAAATACCATATGATTCATTATGATCATCATTTACGAATAAATTAATTTTATATTCATGCTGATGTGCAACTACTAGCAAAAATACGACCAAGGCCGACGACCCTCTAGTATAGCTTATAGTCACCCAAAATGATTCATGCTTAGTCGACTCGCAAAACTCGTCGAAATTTATGATAATATCGCAATTAACAAAACGACATGCAACAACTAGGGCTAGAGTAAAAAATTGTGGAACAAAATGAATAATGAAAAATTCACACAGGTATATGCAACGCAATGGAGAAAGAAAACGCAAATAAGTACGCAGATATTCAAAACTTTATTTTACAACCACAATAACATGCAATTCAACACCGTGCTAATTCTATCTAATTATTCATGCCAATAGATACGTACACTGAAGCAAAAGCTGCAAACAAGACTATAACATCTCAGTAAAAAAATCACAGTAAAGCTCAACTACACAAAAACAGCAAAACGTGGTACATGGCAAAAAATGAGTCGATGAAGGAAGTACATTCAATAATACATCAATGTGAAGTACTTTACCCGTCTACTGGGTCTATCGAACCACGCCTTTTTGGTATTTTCAAAGTCCTTTTTGGTATTTTCAATGTCCTTTTTAAATTCATCTATCAATTTGCTGCCCGAATTATTCCTTAAGTAGTCTTTAAAATGTGATTTATCACGATCACGAAAAGACATCACTAAACACAAAGTTTTTCAGATAGAAATTCGTTGAAAAAAACGAATCGTATGAAATTTTTTGCGTCTTCAGAACTTAGAGAAGCACTAAATTGAAATTTCGAAATTCGAAAACTAAAAAGTAATCCAAAATCTATTTGATATCGGGTGACGGAGCTGATTGAAAAGCGCTGATTGTTGTCATTTTTTTTGGCAAATTCTGAAAAAAAGCTTGCAGATTTTGCAACGCGAAAAACTTGCTCAATTTCCTGGTAACTAATTTTAGTGCCAGTTAAAGGATACACTGGAAAGCTTGAGAACCAGTTTGTAACGAAAAATAAAATTCCAAGGTGAAATTCCGTAGTCGGAAGCCCAATGAAATTTCATTCCCTCCAAATTTTTGATTGTTTACGATTTTTTTTCAAAGTTCAACTTTTCAATCAGTTAAAACTTTGATAATTTCTAATTCATAAACTTTTTACTTTGCAATAAAAAAAATCTTATATTATTTGCATTTTGAAGAATTTGTCCACAAGATGACTACATCAAAGGAATTTTTTGACGGATCTGCTGAGGAAAAGCTACTCGACTCTCCCGAAGATTTCGAAAAAAGACTATGTGCTATGGAATACGAAACTCAATTTTACGGGTTTTCTCCCTTGGCATACTACGATTTCGGTGAGTTTCGTTTCATACACTACAGTTAATGTTACTATCAATAAATATGATTTTCGTATAACGCCAAGTAATCTATATCTTTTTCCTGTTGCTTGATCGCTTTCAGTCAAGAAGTACACAGTGAATTTAATCAAAACAGAACTTGGGAAACAGGGTGCTGCAATTTCTAAACAAGTCGAAGGTGACGAGGTACTAAAATGCAACGCTGCCACAGAAAGACTGATACAAGAAGCTGACGCTAGAGTAGAAGAAGCTTTCAAAAAAATTGAGGTAAATCGTGAGCATTGAGGAGACTGATACAAACGTTTTTTTCAATAATTTTGATTTATCATGATTTCTAATCGAATATTTTACAGACAAAATTTCTTAACGTGTTTTCCATTCCACCCAACGTACTTCTACCAGAAGATGAAATTCAAAGAAATCAATACTCGGAAGAAGACGTCAAACAAATAAATGCTGAAATTGAAGATCTTGAAAGACGATACAAACGAGTACGTTGCACGGTAGAATTAGTCTCTTCGGCCGTTATTGATAGAGTACTACGTTAAAAATATTGTAATTTCAGTCTTTGTGCCTGGAAAGTTTCTTTGAAGAAGAACTCGAAGAGGCTATGGCATTGGATAGCATTGAGAAAAAGTTGATGAAAGTGGAAAACAAAATATTGAACGAACTGAAGAATAAACTCGAGATTAAACTGAGATCGTGGGATTATTGTCGAGAAAATTCGAGCGATTATGAGTCTTTGAAGGAACTTGTCGGGAAATTGATTGGATCAGAAATTTGAAGCAGGATGTAGCTTATCTTAAATTGTCTGTTGTGACTACAATGTAATGTGATTAATGAGTAACGATTACCGACGCTTTTACATACCTGTAAATCTATTCCAAATTTTTGTGTTAAGAATATTCCTAACGATTTCGAACAAAGGAATAGCATACTTAATCACCTATATTAATTTTTAATGCAATATTTTGATGTCGTAAGAAATTGTAAATTTTACTTTTTTATATCGTGAGTTCGTGACTAATTATTGTTATTTTGTACATATTATTTACATATATTATCGTTTAATTAAAGACGTGTATTTGAAAAGTGCCTCTAGTTTTCCTTCTTTGGTCAAATTATTTTAGGAAGCCTCGTATTTTGATTTGAATGAAAATGAAATGAATGACGATTGGGGAAAAAAAAGACAAAAGTATGAATTAACGATCATTGTATTGTGTTGAGGAAGTAAAAATTTTAAAACAAGTACGAAGCCAAAAAATTTATGGCAGCCTTGTCTTATCACTGACTCAAACAATCGCTCCCTCCGATTTTTTCCCAAAAGTTAAAGTTCAAAAAAAGTTTCATCTGATTTTGAGCTTATTTCAGGCTTCGGCGAATAATGAAGATCCTAAGGAATACAGTTTAATCAAATTCATTCGGAATTTGTTTTTCGCTGGACGAAAAACCCATCCGTCTGTTTAATTATCGCCTGCGAGGTAAGCTTTCTTCACACTAAAATCAATCTATTTAAGAACTATTCTCCGTTTGAATATTTTATGACTGCTCCACGCAGCACTATTCAATAATTTTCGCTGTTTCACAGAGATGTTTTCGAGCAGAAATTATCGCTTCGAGAAAAACAACGAAAGATCTTTCAATGGCTTTTTACGCGAAAAGATACTGGATTTCATTGCCATCGACGCTTTCACAGAAAGCACTCGAAACTGTAAAGTATTTCTTCTGTCCCATCACCACGCAGACCACATGCAAGGACTACGTAATTTTATCGCCGAGCTTGAAACTTCGAATAAATTAATCTATACTTCCGCTTTGACCGCTTCGTATTTAGAGAACACCTATGGAATCGCTGCGAAGAAAATAGAAGCACTGCCTTTCAATAAACCGTTCGTCGTTCACACTCTGGAAGATGGTAGCGACGTTAGTGTAACTTGCACGCCAGCAGGGCACTGTCCAGGTTCCGTTATGTTCGTTATCGAATACCACAATCGGAGAATCCTATACACAGGTGATTTTCGAATGAATTTAGACGAATTCAAAGCTAGTCAAAAATATCTAATGAAATCGGACGGTTCCTGCAGAGAGATCGAGTCTCTCTATATAGACTCGACTTTCGCATTTCCAAATAAAATGCCTCACCGCGACCAGTCGCAAGAATTAATTCTCAAAGTCGCCGAAGAATGGCTGCTCGAAAGAAATAACAACAATAAAGTAATCATCGACGTTCACACGTGCATTGGAGGAGAGCACTTATTCGTATCGCTGTCTAAAGCTTTCAAAAGCCCTATTGCCGTACACGAGGAAGATTTTAATAACTTTTACGATAACGTTATCGAGCTACGACCTTACTTCAGAGTAATTGAGGATATAACCGAAGAAACCGACTGGCTTATTCACGCGTGCCACACTAACCGAAAAGGATGTCATAAAAAACGGGGTAATTTTCAAATCAGAATGATTAGGCCTTGCGCATTGGGATTCTTTCAGAAGAATTTTCGTTTCGAGAAAAATATAAATGATGTTCCTTACGTCGAAGACAGATTCGAAAAAGGAAGCTTACGTTCTCGTTTTAAAATTTACTATTCTCATCATTCTTCTTTGGAAGAGTTACGAGATATTATAAAATTTATCGCTCCGAGACACGTTTATCCGAATACTGTTTATCGTGGTCGAGAAGAAGAGATGAAACTGGCATTAGCCGTCTCAAAACCTCGTAGCAGTACACCAAAGAGAGCTCTTTCAGAGTCTGACGACGATCAACCACTCTACAAGAAGTGTGTTTATTTATCCACTGAAGAATATCGCGAGGTAAAAAGACGTCGCATGGATATAGCCAAAGATCTAGACTTATTTGGCGATTAAATCGCTCGTTTGATACTTTTACATGTTGCGTAATGTGTTAGCGTTTAATTTATATCGATTTTTTTTGTTTTATATTTTCGTGTTCCATCTGTCATATGGTTGATCCTCGAGAAATTACCCTAATTAATTTACCCTCGGATAGTACCGCTGGATTTTTATACGTGTTTTTACGATAATTTATTTCAATTTATGTTCTTATTTCACGAACAATATGTTTTATGTGATGAACCTTTTTTTTTGTACTTTTTTTTTAAATGTAGATTAATATGGCGTGAAATAAACGAATGACGGATACGAGATTTTATTTTTCTAACAATTTTCATGCAAAAAATTTTTAAGAAGAATTATCGAGAAAATTATCCAGCAAACGTATCAATTCGTTATCGTATGTATTTTCCCAAAGAAAAGTTGAATATCCCTGAATGCACAGGTACCCTCTCTCTCCTGCCCTCTCTCGCACCCCTTCTCACCATTCTACCTATCGATTCAATGAACCATAACATGGCGTACGAGACGAAACGAAATCGACGACGACAATTCACAATATTTCGGTCGTTGGTTACGTAAATGGTGTAATTTCAAACGTATACAAAATTCGACAAATTCGTCCAACCGACTTCTACCATTAACACCAACCTGCATACGTCGAAATGGTTTAAAAAATAATGAAAATCATGGCCACGAATTTCGGATACAAAAGGGAAGCTGTAAGAGTTAAAGCAATAGTAAGTTTTTATTCCATCTCTTCGTCGTTTCATCATTCGTATTAGACTCGTATGTTAGCTATTGCACACACCGTATGTTGCATCGGAGCCTTACACGGGGCTGGTCGTATGAAAAATAGGTCACCGGTATTTCGTGTTCTTTTTACAGAAAATCGACGGTAATTGCATGCCAGAAACCAGAAAGTTCAGCGTTGATCCTCAAATTACAACTTACGATGTGTTACGAAGCATCTTACTGAAAGCTTTCGACATCAAACCGTACGTTGATTAATACGAACGAACAGTCTAGAATTTGGAAAATATGTTAATCGGGTGTTTTTCTGTTCGAGTAGAGATTTCACCGTATTTTATCGTGTATTGGACGACTATAGTCAAGAAACTTACCTACCGTTGCTTTCGGATTGGGATCTCGACGCAGCGTTCGTAAGGTAAGTAGTTATTATTCGATTCAGCGTGTCGACGAAGAGATCACTTCAATATTTTATTGCTTCATCTGTGTACAGTGCCGCGGATCCTTGTCTGTGTTTGAGGATAGATATGAAAATATACGAAGAAGTTGGTGAAGAATGGGGCGGGGGTTCGAATTCTTTATCTTGGATTACAGACAGCAAAATACCGCTGAGATTACAAGGCATGATTATGAATCATGTGAGTTGTTTTGGAACTGCAAGAGTAATCGGTAGTATTTAAAGTGTACTTTTGTAAACGTTGAAATGATATACTTAGGTGGAAAAAACCGTCAGCATGTTCCGAGGTGCTTTGAACTTCATCGAAGATATTCAACAAGCTCAAGAAGCCACAAATCAACCAGTCTTCGCCCCTTTAACCGACGCTGATTTCAGAGAATACCTTAATTCTGTCGGTCAACTGGTTAAAGTGAACGAATTCAAGAACACCATTTATTTCGGCGGAGTTGAACCAAGTTTTAGGTAAATTTTCGTTTCAATTCTCAAGTGTTAATTTACATAAAGATTATCTCAATCGCGAACCATTCTTTTGTTATCATTTTAGAAGAGTGATATGGAAACATTTATTGAACGTGTATCCCAAAGGTCTTTCAGGGAAAGAACGAATGGAATACATGAAACGTAAATCTCACGAATACGAGCAGTTGAAAAATTCTTGGAAGAACGTTACGAACGATGAACAGGTAATCGAACATCGTTTCTACATTCCAAACGAGAGCAGGGTTTTCAGGACCATGAATATGACGCCGTGGTTTTTTATGGTTCGGTTGTATGAAATAAGTAAACTTGTCGGTGTTACAGATGAAGGAGGAATTGTGTTTTGTTACCAGTATGGTCAAAAAAGATGTCCTCAGAACTGATCGTCAACATGCTTTCTACGCTGGCAAAGATGACAACCAAAATATAGTCTCATTATTTAATATTCTCACCACGTAAGCTGTTTTCAAGCTCGATCTAGGGCAATGTGAACTTCATAATTTGAAAAAAATACTCGTTCACGTTACAGGTACGCTTTGAACCATCCTTCGGTTAGTTACTGCCAAGGAATGAGCGATCTGGCATCTCCTCTGCTGGTAACTATGGGAAACGAGGCTCACGCCTATATTTGTTTTTGTTCGTTGATGAGACGTCTCGCTCCAAACTTCTTAATAGACGGAGTTACTATGACTCAACGTTTCCAGCACTTAGCTGACGGGCTTCTGTACTACGATCCGACGTTCTACGCTTATCTGAAAGCTCGTCAAGTCAGTACAAACCGTGTTCGTGTACTATCTTTGGAGAGACTGCGATTTAATCTAATTTAAACGTATTCATTCGCAGGCGGACGATTTGCTCTTCTGCTATCGCTGGCTACTGCTCGAGATGAAACGCGAATTCGCCTTCGACGACGCCTTACGAATGCTCGAGGTAATGTGGAGCTCGTTACCGCCGTCAGAGACGCCGGACGAGCTACCTCTGTTCGAAGTACGTTTCTGCTCCGATTCGCAATTCCCTCCGCCTCCTAGTCCCAGCCCCAGAGAAACACCATACACCAAGGTGTGCGCTCTGCGACGTCAAACGTCATCCGGCAAAGCGCTGATGATAAACCGCAGCCTAGACGAGTCGGTAATAGCTAAACGTCGCTTACATAATTCGTCGTTCAACAAAGCGAAGAAATTCAGCAGCTTGGACGACGCCGCCTTCTTAGGTAATCGTTACACATCGAAGAATTCGCTAGCTTCGAGTTTGGCGCCGTCGCCGGGCTGCGTATCCGGCTCCGTATTTAACTACAGCTCGACAGCGACCGCTTTAAGCAATAACGTCGAGAAGAAACGACTGCTGTTGGACGTCGTCGGCAAATCGAACACCGAAAACGATTTCGCCAAGGCCAGCCAAGCTGCTAATAAGAAAGTGAAAAATTTCAACGAATTTTTAACCTTAGAGAAGAAAATAGCGCGCAAGAAAGCGTTCAAAGAAGCGGATGCGGGTGACGTTCCTTCGGACAGTAGTCCGTCTCCGGACGACTCCAGCGAATACTACCCTATGACCACGTCCATAACTCAGAAACTCAGCAAAGACTTGGAAAATCTAGAAAAACAAGTATTCAACGTACGAATCGAGAACACCGAAGAGAAAAGCAACGACGTAGACGCCAAGATCACTGGCGATGAAGTATTCGTTTGGGAGAACCCGCTGCAAGACGACGCAGCTCAAGAATTATCGGCCAGTTCGGCCACTAGTACCGATAGCAACGTGGACTCCTCCAGCGCTAGCGACGACGTCGCCGTTGAGCCGTCCTCGTGTAACGGCAGACGCCTTAGCGACGAGTTCGAGTTCGGTAGCTCGTTCAAAAGTAAAGATAAAGTCGTCCTGCCTGGTCCTACCGAATTCGGTGGTGGTAATCCGTTCCTAATGTTTTTATGTATTTCTGTCTTGACCCAGCATAGAGACTTCATCATGAAATCCAATTACGATTATAACGAAATAGCTATGCACTTTGATAAAATGGTAAGGAAGCATAATGTGAACAGGGTTTTGAATCAAGCTAGACTGATGTACGCTGCATACTTGAAACACCACAGACAGAATTATCTCAAGGTGTGAGCGAACGCACCTTACCTTGCGACCAGCACAATAATTTACCTAAATACCCGATTCTCTGTTGTTTTTACTCTCTCTCTCTCTCTCTCTCTCTCCCCATCACTTTCTCTACGTTATTAACGTATGTTATACCTAATATAAAAATCAATCTAGTGAATTGCTGTGATTATTTAAGAAAGCAGTAACTTGACTTCCAAAAGTTATTCGTCATTCGTCTTGGTCAACTCCGAAACGGTGTTCAATTTTTCTATCATTTTCATATTCAAGAAAAAATATATGTATAGGTATTGTAATTATTTAAATTTTGCTTTTGATAAGAATATCTATTCATAATTTTTTTTTTTACATTTTCTTTCTTCTGGGCCGGTGAGAGGCGAGTGCTACACCGGGTCTGTTTTTTTTTTTGAAAAACATCACGAGTTTGCAAAATTTTTAGAAAGCTTCTAAAATAACGAGAAAAATGAGCGAAAAAATCAATCTTTAGGCCAATTTTTTTTTCTTCAAGCAAGATTTTGCCAAAAACTTTTGCCCTCGCACTACGGCGTGTTTCGCTATTTCGTATTTTCTAAGTTAAAAAAAAGTTGAAAATTTTGTGACAGTTGACAAACTTTTTAAAAAATCTCGACTCTTTGAAAAATCGAAAATTTCGAAAAACTGCGGTATGAAAAAATAAAATAACCCAAGTTGAAAATTTTGATGATTAAAAATTTTGTGAAAATTGAGATTGTCAAGAAAATGAAAACTCCGTAGAAATTGTAAACATTAAAAATTGAAAAAAAGATTTTGTGGAAATGAAAAATTTGTAAAATTAATAATTTTGC